>JAUTBZ010077210.1:0-17427 GCA_032361785.1 Lepetodrilus galriftensis
AAAATATTGGCGGCGCACACACGAGTGTGTCACTTGTGCTTTGCAGTTTCAACCAGTCAAGACTTCTTGAAACTGGTATAATTTAAAAAAAATGACGCTATAATAAAACAGCAAAATAGTATTTTTGTCCTGCAAGGGGGCGGTGGATGTGGTAGGAGAACTGCATCTTTAACCTCTTGAGTTGAAAAAATATGGCAAAACCTTCTAAAAACCCGCCGCAGCCTAAAAATAGTGCTGATAAATCAGGCAAAAATATTCCTGCTGTTATTTTGGTTGGTCCTCAATTAGGGGAAAATATCGGAACATCGGCGCGGGCTATGGCCAATTTCGGTCTGACAGACTTGCACATCATTGACCCTCAAGAAGGCTGGCCTAATGATAAGGCGGTGTCGGCTTCTGCAAAAGCAGATTTTGTCCTTGATAGCGCGGAACTTCATGATACAGTAGAACAGGCTATTTCAAAACTTCATTATGTTGTCGCAACCACAGCACGGTCACGTGACATGGTGAAGCCCGTTTTAACGCCAGAAAACGCAGCATTAGAATTGCATCGGCGGATAAAAATGGGACAAAAATGCGGAATATTATTTGGGCGAGAGCGCGTAGGGCTTCATAATGATGAGGTCGCTATGGCGGATGCAATTGTCATTGCCCCTGTAAACCCCACTTTTGCGTCTTTGAATTTAGCTCAATCCGTTTTGCTGATGGGGTATGAATGGATTAAACAGTCTGAAAGCCCTGTATTGGGAAGGATTACTGAGTTTAGCGGTCCTGGTGTTGAAGGTATAACAATGAAGGATACGAGGCCAGCAACCCATGGTGAGCTGAACGGATTTTTTTCCCATCTTGAAAAAGAGCTTGATGACGTTGGTTTTTTGCGCCCTGTTGAAAAACGTCCGACTATGGTCAAAAATATTCGCAATATGTTTGTAAGAATGGCGCCAACAGAGCAGGAAATACGGACTTTAAGGGGGATTATTTCTTCTTTAACAAAGACGCACTTAAGAAAAAAGAAATAAAAATATTTAAAATAATATTACAAAAGGGAGTAAGTTTTGGCACAGTGTTTTCAAAAGTGAAATGATTGCCTTAGTTCTGCCGCGTTTCTGCTATGTGCATGGCATGTAATAGATGCGGGTAGTTTGTCGTGATATGGCTACATTTCTATTTGATAGTGTCAGGAACTTAAAGGGACTTAAAGAATGACAGGATTAAAGTTGAAAAAAAATATATTAAGAAAATTTATTCTTTCCATATCTTTACTTGGATTATGGGCATCGCTTTGCGCGCCTGTTATGGCTGAGGGTGACGCTACCAAAAAGCAACCAAGTGATAAGGTTGTAAAGCATTTGATGCAAATGACTTTTAATATGTTACCTGACAAAAAAGCTGTGGCTGAAGATGCTAAGGGCGATGTGATCCTTGATAAATCAAAGGCCGCAGAAATTTACATCCCTTCAGAAGACGCACGGCGGATTATTAGACGGGCTTATTTAACAGGTAAAGCACAAGCCTGCGACCTAAGAGATTTGCAAGTTGCCAATTATCGCGACATGATGAAGACAGAAATTGCCAGTGATAAATGGTCTAGTAAGCAGCTCTTTTATATTAACCAGCTTCATCTTGTTACCGTTATGATGCAGCTTGGTAATATAAAAGTCAGTGCTGAAGGCGAAAAAGTGAAGCCAGAAAAATCTAAGGCAACTTGTTCTCCTGCGGAAGCTGCGCGTATTGCTAATTTTATTAAAAAAGCAATTGGAGCAGGCAAAACGGCCGCTAAAAAAGACGGCAAAAAAGCAGAAAAAAAATAAGATAATGCTCTTTAATCTGTTGGAAAACGGGTAATCTTGAGGGCTATACGCATTATAAAGAAGGTGGTTGCATTTTATGCGCTGCCTTTTTTGTGTTATGCTTGCTGTGTTTTGAAATCTGTGTTTTAGAAGCTGCGCTTAAAAGCTTTGAACTTGGTGATCGGTATTTATGTTTGAGATTGGGGACGTCGTGCATCAGCCTATTATTGTTGTGTTTGATTCTGGTCTTGGCGGCATTACGGTTTATCGTCAGCTTAAAGCGATGCTGCCAGAAGCGCGTTATATCTATGTTGCTGATAATGCCGCTTTTCCTTATGGAGCATGGGAAGAGGGGGCTTTATCCGCACGTATTTTAGAGGTTATGAGCCAGATTGTTGAGCGTTATAATCCAGACTTGTTGGTTGTGGCTTGTAATACAGCCAGCACGATTGCACTTTCTGCTTTGCGGCAAAAATTTTCGATGCCTGTGGTTGGTACTGTGCCTGCCATTAAGGTTGCTGCTGAAAATACAAAGAGCAAGGTGTTCTCTGTGTTGGCGACAGAAGGCACGGTTAAGCGGCAATATACTCATGATCTTATTGCGCAATTTGCCAGTGACTGCCATGTTAGTTTGGTCGGAAGTGCTTCTTTAGCGCAGGCGGCGGAGCAAAAAATGCGCGGCGAAGTCGTTGATATTGCACAGATTAGAGCGATGATTAGCACCTGTTTTGTCAGTCATGAGGGTCGTAAGACGGATTATAT
Source organism: Lepetodrilus galriftensis (assembly GCA_032361785.1). Taxonomy (NCBI): domain Eukaryota; kingdom Metazoa; phylum Mollusca; class Gastropoda; order Lepetellida; family Lepetodrilidae; genus Lepetodrilus; species Lepetodrilus galriftensis. Next base: position 2,553 of record JAUTBZ010077210.1, read on the forward strand.
TGCCCTTGCCTGCACGCATTTTCCATTGTTGCTAGAGGAGCTAGAGCAGGCGGCTTTATGGCCTGTTCATTTTATAGACCCTGCGCAGGCTATTGCGCGCCAAGTGTCTTGTTTGCTAGAGCGTTTTTCAGAAAAACAAGCGATGAACGCTGGCTCTACGCTGGGGCAGCAAGAAGAAAATTTAATGATTTTCTCCGCAGCGCAGCAGATTGAGCCAACCTTGCAAAGTTTTTTGCAGCAAGAGCAGCTCGGTTCTGTATGTTTTTTGTGATGACAAGCCGTGGAATGGCTTGACAAGCACGGTGCAAAGCCCTAAGAGAAAACCTTCTTAGGGGCTGTATCAGCCTTTGAGTTTTCCGCATATCTGTGGCTTTAACCTGAAAAATTAAGGCCTGTCGATTGTTATGCTATCTTAAACAGCTGGCTTAATAAATCTAGGAAGATGTGCTTATATCTGTACCAAATTACCAATTTTTTGCGTGATTAGGTATCTGTTTTTAATTTGATATTTGTACTGGAATTTCGATGTCTAAACGTCATGCACAGAAATACAAAATTGATCGCCGAATGGGTGAAAACCTTTGGGGTCGTCCTAAAAGTCCTGTTAATATTCGTGATTATCCTCCTGGGCAGCATGGTCAAGGTAGGCGCGGTAAGCTTTCTGACTTTGGTATTCAGCTTCGTGCGAAACAAAAGCTTAAAGGCTATTATGGCAATATTACCGAAAAACAATTTAAACGTATTTACAATGATGCGGATCGTATGAAGGGTGATACTTCAGAAAATCTTATTGGTATGCTTGAGCGCCGCCTTGATGCAATTGTTTATCGTGCTAAATTTGTACCAACTGTATTTGCTGCGCGTCAATTTGTGAACCACGGTCATATCATGGTCAATGGTCAGCGCGTTAATATTCCAAGTTACCGCTGTAAAGTGGGTGACGTGATTGAAATTAGAGAAAAATCTCGCGATCTTGGCTTGGTTGTCGATGCGCAGGTTAGTGCTGAACGTGAAGTTCCTGAATATGTAACAGTTGATGAAAAGAAAAAATCAGCGACCTTCTTACGTGTTCCAGATCTTGCTGAAGTACCATATCCAGTTCTTATGGAACCTAATTTGGTTGTTGAATTTTATTCACGATAATTTTTCCATTTTATTTATGGTTAAATCTATGTTACAACAGAGGCTATCCCTTATTTATTAAGGGGTAGCTTTTTGCATTTCTGTTCACTTTATTTTCGATTGGCGGGTTGAAAGAGTGTTTTTTTAGCAGGGTGTAAATATAGTCTAATGCCAGTTCTCATAGAGCACCTTGCTTTTTAGAGAAGGTAATTCTTAGGTTGGCAGTAGTATAGCGGCTTGGTATAAGGTGTGCTTTTAGCTAAGGCGGCTCAATTGGCAAAGTCCTAAAGAGCAGGTCTTTATTATAGATAATGAATAAAGGCGGTATTAAAAGACCCATATTAAAAAAATGGGCATCAATAAGCGAGGCGCAAGTTAAGGCTCAAATGCGAGCTTTTAAAATGGGATAGCTGAGAGGAGCTGTTTTATGCGCTTTTGGGGAGGGCTTTATGCCTATTTGCTGAGTGATGATGCGTGCGAACGCGAGGCGCAGCATTTTTTATATCTTTATTTATTTAATTTGCGATCTGTCTTCGTTTTTCTAGTGGTATTTTTGGTGCTAGACTCTGAGGGTTTTGCGCGAACGGCGAGCAAAGAGCGTAATAAGGCTGCGCTCAAAGAAGGTTTAAATGCTGGGCGTTATCATGATGCGATGCGTTTTGAGGATTGGCTTGGTCTCGTTGCTGCGCATAATAATCCTCAATTTTCGCGCCACAAGCTTCAAAAGGTTTATGGTCAGCTGTTAGATTATAGTGGCAAGCACTTTAAGGTTTTTCCATATCAGACCAATTTAATAGGTCTCGCTAAGCCAGGCGGTGAAATTATCATTGATATTTCTGTTATTGGCAAGCCAATTGAAGTGCTGGCCTTTTGGTTGGCGCATGAATGGGCGCATCAAGACTTGGGACATGCTATGAACCAATTCTCAACGCCGCAAATGACAAGAAATGCTTTTTTGCGGCGTAAGGCGTTTCCAACCTCAAGTGAGGATGAGGCAGATATGTGGGCGGCTGAATTTTTAGCGCGTCATGACTATCAGTTACAGCCAATTTTACAGTATTTTTGCGGTATGGAAAATGATTCGCGTGACAGGAATCATAGTAGCTGGCAGCTTCGTGCACTTAATGTCATTCATCACTATAATCGGGTTTCTGGTCGCAATATTGTCCCATTATGTCAAGGAAATCCTGGCTTAGGATATGGGGGAGCGGTGATGGCACGGAACTATTGATGAGAAGGCGCTCGTGTTGAAATGACGTGCTATGCGCTTCATAGTAGGGGGTGCTGGATGTTTTGATTTTGACGGGCGTTTGGGTTTCAATGAGTTGGGCAGGGTGTCTTGTCTCAATTTTTGGCAAAGATAGGTATTGGGTTGCAGCAGGAATTTGTTCCCTTACTTCCCAATATGACCATGTTTGTTCCTTATTACGACCTGTTTTCGTCATGGTAAGGGCTATAATCTATGGCATAAGATAGATGTTATATCTAAGGTTTAAGTATCTAAATGTCGGTTAGAAGATGAATTGATGAAATGAATTGTCTTTATAACCGATCGTTTAAGTTATATTTTTTTTATACTGTGTAGTTGTGATTTATATCAATATTCATAAGCGGAATAAGAAGAATATCACTTAAAAATTTAAAAGAGTGCGTTTTATTCAACACTTGTTGTCTTTTTGTTAATTTTCTGTAATAGTTTGACTATGGAGTATTTTCTAATTGAGACACATAAAGATGTTAAAATGCAAGAAAATTAAAAGTATGCATATGAAATGGCGTTTAGGGAGGAAGTTAAGATGAAGTATGGACAATGGTGTCTTGCTATTGGGGGAGTGTCGGTCTTATTGATTAGCTCTTCTTATGCGCAATCGGCGGCGAGTTGTCGCAAAGCTGAATTTCGGGGCGGTGCGCCTGTTTTTTATTATGACAAAGCGTGTATGGCTAAGCTGAACACAGCTACGCCAGAAAAAGCGAAAGTCAGTGTTGCTAATAAAAAGCCAGTGGTAAAAAAAGCAAAAAGTTCTCCAAAGGTAAAGGCTGCTCAAAAATTATTGACCGCTAAGGGTTATAATTCTGGTGGTACTGATGGTCTAATGGGACCAAAGACTAAGAGTGCGATTAATAGCTATTATAAAAAGAATGGTTTGAAAAAAGGCTCTGGATCACGGCTAGATGCTGTATTGGCGCATCTTAAAACCAATCCAAAAACGAAAACAGCTGGTAATAGCGCTGCTGCAAAGAAAAAAGCCCGTGTTGCTGCTATCAAAAAGGCTGTTGCTGCGAAACGTGCTGCGGCTAAGAAGCCTAAAGCGTCTGCTAAGGTTGCGTCTTCTGAAAAAGCATCGGGTGCTGCTGCTGCCGCTACTGCGAAGAAAAAAGCGCGTGTAGCCGCTATTAAAAAGGCTGTTGCTGCGAAACATGCTGCGGCTAAGAAGCAGAAAGCTTCCGCCTCTGCTGCTTCGGCTAAAAAACATGCTGCTAGCAATGCTGCTGCTACTGCAAAGAAAAATGCCCGCGTTGCGGCTATTAAAAAAGCGGTTGCTGCTAAGCATGCTGCGGCCAAAAAGCAGAAAGCTTCGGCCTCTGCTGCTTCAGCTAAAAAGCATGCCGCTGCCAATGCTGCTGCTACCGCAAAGAAAAAAGCGCGCGTTGCTGCAATTAAAAAGGCTGTCGCTGCAAAGCGTGCTGCGGCTAAGAATAAAAAAGTAGCTGCTGTAGCTCCAAAGGCGAAAGTTGCTGCGGCGCCTAAGGCAAAGAAAGATGCGAATGTTGCAGATCTTCAAACTTTGCTGAAGAAAAAAGGCAGTTATAATGGTGCTGTTGATGGTACGATGAATATTGAAACGCGGAAGTCTGTTATCAGTTATTATCAAGCGCATGATGTTGATATTGGCAAGGGTACGATCGCGCAAGGTGTTCATAAGCATCTGAAATCAGGTGGTTCATCCAAAGTTGCAACAGCGTCTACGACCAAAGCACCTGCTTCTGCACAGAAGCCAGCTGTAAACAAGGCTGCGGTTGCGGCGAAGAAAAGAGCACGTGTTGCGGCTATTAAAAAGGCTGTTGCTGCGAAACGTGCTGCGGCTAAGAATAAAAAAGTAGCTGCTGTAGCGCCTAAAGCAAAGAAAGATGCGAATGTTGCAGATCTCCAAACTTTGCTGAAGAAGAAAGGCGCTTATAATGGCGCTGTTGACGGTACAATGAATATTGAAACACGAAAGTCTGTTATTGGCTATTATCAAGCACATGATGTTGATATTGGTAAGGGAACAATTGCACAAGGTGTTCATAAGCATTTGAAGTCAGGTGGTTCTTCTAAGGTTGCGACAACGGCTAAAATAAAAATACCTGCGGTAAAAAAAGCGACAGCTTCGAAAGGCAAAGGCAATAAGGTTGTTGAGATACAATCTATGCTTGGTAAAAAGGGTCTTTATGGAGGTAAAGCTGATGGCGTATTGAATGCGCCGACACGTAAGGCCATTTTGAGCTATTACAAAAAGTCAAAAGTGAAGCGTGGAGATGATACAATTATAAACTCTGTGCATAAGCATTTGACAGCAGGGTCTGTTTAAAAGTTCCTTTGGCTTCCTTAAAAGGGGTTGTAGAATTAAGAGAGCGTTTCCTTTATTGGGAAGCGCTCTTTTTTTATGCCAAAGGTCAGGCTAGAAATCATGTTAGCAGTTGCTTTTAAATCGAAAAAATGTTGTAAAACAAGCACATGTTTATTCTATTGCTTTATTTCTACCCTTGTCAGGATAGGGTTAATGTTTTAGATTAATAAGGATGTATGGGAGGGGCGTATGAGTTCGAGAGATGATTTTTCAGTATGAGAACCATTTTGAGGATGTTGTAATTTGTGTGAGTGAGTAATATGAAGAAGTATCCCCTTTCTATCTTAGGTGCCTTATGCCTATTTTTAACAACTTTAGGTGCGGATAACATCGCAAAAGCCAATGTATTTGACGAAGCATTTGGCATTATTTCAGGCTATTCTCGAACCTTTGGGTTTTCTAGATCACGCCATTATTCCAAACGGCGCTATAAGAAGAGGCGTTATTCCTCCAGACGCAGAGCGCGCCGTTCTTATCGTTCAAGACGAAATTATCGCCGTAAAATTTTAAGACAAAGAGCGCGCCGTCGGCAGGCTCAAAGAAGACGAGCTTACGTAATGCGCCGTAAAAGGATGGCGGCGCGTAGGCGTGCTAAAATGGCGCGTATTATCAGTCAAAGAAATCAACGTAAAGCTCAGTTTAGAGTCGTAAAGTTGAGAAGAGCGCAAAAAAGGCGTGAACAAAGACGCTTGGCTCTACCTACAAAGCGTTATGCTCGAAGTAGACAGAAGTCAATGCGTTCTAAAGCTAGAATTGCTAGGGCAAAGCTGAGGCGAAGTCAGCCTCGTAAGGCTATTATTGCAAAAGTAAGAGAAGATGCAAAGGTAAGGCGCCCTAGCAGTAGAAGGGTTGCGAAGCGCCATATTGTCGAGCAAGCACGCAGCGGGCTGTCTTATGGGCGCAGTGATGAAGCTTCTTTTTTGAGCGGCGCGGAAAAGAAAAAAGTGCAACGTGCTTTGTCTGTCGCGGGTTTTTATCAAGGGACGCATGATGGTGTTTTTGGCCGCCGCACGCGAAGTGCTATTCGTGCTTATCAAAAAAGTTTAAGTCAGGTGCGAACAGGGCGCTTAAATCATGTGCAAATGGCTTCACTGCTGCGTGCTGTTTCTGTTTCTAAGAATGATAGTTCTGATTATTTACCGCAAAGAGAGCGGCAAGTTAAAAAACGTGAGCAGGTCAGGAAGCGGGCGAAAGCTTTGAATGATAGGTTAAAGACGCAAGCTTTAGCTGATGAAAGACAACGCCAAGCTAAAGCCCAGAAGACGGCTGTGATTAAGCCCGTTAAAATACATCCTGTAACCGTAAAAAAGCCGAGTATTCATAAGCAAAATGACCGTCTTAAAGCGGAAATGAAAGTGGCAGCCAAGCAGGTAAAAATGCCGTTAAAGCCAAAGAAGAATGTTGTGCCTAAAGGACAGCGTAAGGCGCTATTTTCTTTAGTATCCAAGTCAGCTTTGAAAGCGCCATCGCTGAAGGCTTTAAAGCCTTACAAACAGGCGAGCTTGCAAAGTAAACATACGGGGCAATCAAAAGCTTCAAGAAAGGTTGATTACTTTCATATTTTAACAAAGACGCAGCGCGGAGAAAATTTATGGGTTGTGAAATGTGTGCATAAACAGCAATTAAAATTATATTATTGGAGAGATCAAAAATGGTGGGTTCGTGGCAGTAAGGGGGGTGCAATTGGCCATAGTGAATATGGTGAAAATGGTATTCAGCAGCTGGCTAAAAAAGTCTGCACCATATAGCGTAATTCTTTGGTGATGAGAACATAAGGCTTCCTTGTTTTAAGGGAGCCTTTTTCTTTTTTGGGGTGCCCTTAGGGTATCTGTTAATATCTTCTGTGTTGGGCATGTGCGGACCTTAAAATTATAACTACATTAAATCAATTATTTACCTTGATATGTATTTGTTATGTTCTTTTTACTTGCGTGTCAAGAACAAATACAGTACAGTGGTTTCAATTGCCAGATTAAAGCCAGTGTGGAATAAAGGATTAAATGAATGCAAGCTACGATGATGCTCGATAGAGCACAAGGAAGTAAGGGTATGGATAAACAAAAAGCAATTGATGCTGCTTTGGCGCAAATTGAACGTTCCTTTGGTAAAGGTTCTGTGATGAAGATGGGGGACAAGAAGGCAATGGATATTGAATCCATTTCTACAGGGTCACTTGGTCTTGACATTGCTTTGGGAATTGGTGGTTTGCCTAAAGGACGTGTGGTTGAAATTTATGGTCCTGAATCTTCTGGTAAAACAACATTAGCTTTGCATGTGGTTGCTGAAGCGCAGAAAAAGGGCGGTATTTGTGCTTTTGTTGATGCAGAACATGCTCTTGATCCTATTTATGCTGCTAAAATTGGTGTTAATATTGATGAGCTTTTGATCTCCCAGCCTGATACTGGAGAGCAAGCTCTTGAGATTACAGATACACTAGTGCGTTCTGGTGCGGTTGATGTTTTGGTGATTGATTCAGTTGCGGCTTTGACACCAAAGGCAGAGCTTGAGGGGGATATGGGCGATAGTTTACCAGGCCTTCAGGCGCGTTTAATGTCTCAAGCTTTGCGAAAATTAACGGGGTCGATTTCTAAGTCACAAACCATGGTTATTTTCATTAATCAGATTAGACATAAAATTGGTGTGATGTTTGGTAGTCCTGAAACGACGACTGGCGGTAATGCTCTTAAATTTTATGCTTCTGTGAGATTAGATATTCGCCGCATTGGTGCGATTAAAGATCGTGACGAAATTGTCGGTAACCAAACCCGCGTTAAGGTTGTGAAAAACAAGGTTGCGCCACCTTTTCGGCAGGTTGAATTTGATATTATGTATGGTGAGGGGATTTCAAAAACGGGTGAACTTGTTGATATTGGTGTAAAAGAGGAGATTGTCGAAAAATCTGGCTCTTGGTATTCCTATGATAGTCAGCGCATTGGACAAGGGCGTGAAAATGCGAAGCGTTTTATGACAGAACATACGAATTTTGCCGATGAGATTGAATATGCTATTCGGGAAAAAGCAGGTTTGTTTGGAGAAGGTGAAGGCGCCGATGCAGCCAGCGCGAAAGCCTCAAATGCAGCTGGTAAAACGAAAGAAAGCCCTAAGGCAGCTAGTAAGAAAACAAAGGCTACTAAAGCCGATACTGCTAAAGCTGACGCCAATAAGAAAAGCGATTAGCGCGGTGTTCTGTTATAAGACCTATTTAGGCAGGTCTTGAGGCAAAAACATATGATTTGGGCGGCTGTTAGCCGTAAAAAAATATTTTCAAGCACAGCATATTCAAATTTCGTTGGATATGCTGTGCTTATTTATGGTTATCGTTTTGAAATAATTGCTTTTAATGAGCGTTCAGGTTATATCCTTAGAGAAGTTTGAGGTGCCATTCTTAGTCTTGCTATTCGTCCTGCTCTTTAATCCAGTAAAGAACGGTCAATTGTGCTGACAATATTATATCTATATTGTTTGGTGATAAGTGGTATTTTAACAACTGAGATTAAGATTTAAGTTTGAAATGTTCGTGCGCAGCTGATTTAGTTCTTGTGCTAGATATTTTTTAAGTAAAGTTGAGGAAAGCGTTTATCTCTATGACCGGCCTGAATAAAATTCGCTCTACATTTTTAGATTTTTTTGCGAAACAGGGGCATGATATTGTTTCCTCAGGGTCTCTTGTTCCCCACAATGACCCTAGCCTTATGTTTACAAATGCAGGAATGGTGCCTTTTAAAAATATTTTTACAGGGCAGGAGACTATAGAAAATCTCAGGGCGACGACAGCGCAAAAATGCGTCCGCGCTGGCGGGAAACATAATGACCTTGATAATGTAGGCTATACCGCACGTCATCATACTTTTTTTGAAATGATGGGTAATTTTTCTTTTGGGGATTATTTTAAAGAAGAAGCTATTTCTTTTGCTTGGGAACTTATTACCAAAGAATTTGGCTTGTCGCCTGAAAAGTTATTGGTGACTGTTTATCATGAAGATGAAGAAGCCTTTGTTTTATGGAAAAAAATAGCAGGCTTGCCTGATGAAAGAATTATCAAGATTTCAACCAATGATAATTTTTGGTCCATGGGAGAGACGGGGCCTTGCGGGCCAAGTTCAGAGATTTTCTATGATCATGGTGCACATATAGAAGGGGGGCCTCCAGGAAGTCCGACAGAAGATGGTGATCGTTTCGTTGAAATATGGAACCTCGTCTTTATGCAATATGAACAGATTACTAAAGATAAACGCGTTAATTTACCAAAACCCTCTATTGATACGGGGATGGGGCTGGAAAGAATGGCTGCGGTGCTGCAAGGCACGCATAATAACTTTGAGACAGATCTTTTTCAGAACTTAATCCAAGCTTCTGTGGAAAAAAGTAATGTTGCGGCAGAAGGCAGTGCTCTTTTTAGTCATCGCATTATTGCTGATCATCTACGTTCTTCATGTTTTTTGATTGCCGATGGTGTATTGCCTTCTAATGAAGGACGCGGTTATGTCTTGCGGCGTATTATGCGCCGCGCTATGCGTCATGCCCATTTATTAGGCACAAAAGACCCTCTTATGTATCAGCTGGTGCCTGCTTTAATTTCAGAAATGGGTGATGTTTATTCCGAGTTAGGCCGTGCTAATGCGCTTATATCAGAAACGCTCAAGCTTGAAGAAACTCGTTTTAAGGTAACTTTGGAGCGGGGACTTAATTTATTAGAAACCGAGATGGAAACTTTGTCTTCAGGCGATCAGCTTTCTGGCGATGTGGCTTTCAAACTGTATGATACATATGGTTTCCCATTCGATCTTACGGAAGATGCATTGCGAAGCCGCAATATATCTATTGATCGGGCTGGTTTTGATAGTAATATGGAGCAGCAGCGTGCCACGGCGCGGAAGGCGTGGTCTGGTTCTGGCGAGAAAGCGGCAGATAGCTTGTGGTTTGACTTGCGCAATGATATTGGCGCGACAGAATTTTTAGGGTATCAAAGCGAAAAAGCAGAAGGCAAAATTGTTGCTCTTATTGTTGATGGTAAGCTCGTTAAAGAACTCCGTAAGGGGGATAATGCTTTGCTTCTGACGAACCAAACGCCTTTTTACGCTGAATCTGGCGGGCAAGCGGGTGATGTCGGTGTGATTTCTGGTGGGGCAGGCGGCTTGTGTATTGTCGGTGATACTTTGAAACAGTTAGGCGCGCTCCATGCTCATGTCGTTGTGGTTGACGAAGGAAGCTTTAAGGTTGGCGATGTTGTGGAGCTTGAGGTGAGCCATAAAGAGCGCCTCTGCGTAAAAGCAAACCATTCGGCAACGCATTTATTGCATGAAGCTTTGCGTCAAGTTCTTGGCGCGCATGTTGCGCAAAAAGGCTCGCAAGTTACAGCAGAGCGCTTGCGGTTTGATTTTTCTCACAATAAGCCGATGAGCTTTGAAGAGATGCAGCAAGCCGAAGATAAAGTGAATGATATTATTTTGCAAAATAATGCTGTGTCTACCCGTCTGATGGGGGTGGATGATGCGGTCGAGGCTGGGGCTTTGGCCTTGTTCGGCGAGAAATATGATGATGAGGTGCGCGTTGTTGCTATGGGCAATAGCGCCGAAGGCCGCGGCGTAGATAAGCATTATTCTGTTGAATTGTGCGGCGGTATTCATGCCGATCGGACGGGGGATATTGGCCTTTTGAAAATCACCAATGAATCGGCCGTGGCTTCAGGTGTGCGGCGCATTGAGGCGCTAACAGGAGCGAAAGCGCGTGCCTATTTCACAAATAAAGAGCAAAGTCTGAGGCAAGCGGCTGATTTATTGAAATCAGCACCAAAAGATGTTGTGACCCGTGTTGATAGCCTGCTTCAAAGCAAAAAGAAGCTTGAACGTGAACTTTCAGAACTAAAGAAAAAAGTGATGATGGGCGGCGGCAGTTCAGACGATAACGATTCAATTAAAGAAATTGGCGACTTTAAAGTTATGGCTAAGATTGTTCGTGATGTTGCACCTAAGGATTTGCGATCTTTAATTGATACGGGGAAGCAACAAGTTGGTTCTGGTATCGTGGCGATTATTGGTATTGCAGAAGATAATCGCGCCGCTATCGTTGTTGGGGTTACGAAAGATTTAACATCTAAGTTTAGTGCCGTGCCTCTTGTTCAAACGGGCTCTGTTATTCTTGGCGGTAAAGGTGGTGGCGGTCGGCCAGAGATGGCGCAAGCTGGTGGCCCTGATGGTCAAAAAGCTGAAGAGGCTTTAGCGGCTATTGAGAAGGAAATTATTGGCCAACTCGCGCCGCAAGCCTAGGTCAAGAGCGGAGGGCTGAGAATTAAGGTTAGGAACTTTTTGCTAATCTTTCTAGCGCGACTTGTGAAGGCTTGGAAAACGATTGAGCTTGCTTGTGATATAGGCTTACAAAATCCAAAATTTAGCAAAAAAAATACCTATGCCATTGCGTGATAAGTCAGCAATGGCATAGGCGTTTGGAAATCTTTAGCAAAATATATTTTATGCTCTATTATACTAAATCTCATAACAGTCCTGTCTTATGAAATTTAGTATTAGAGAAATATGGAATCACTTATTTTTTCTTAGAGAGCATGCCGCGAAAAGAACGCATTGCGGAAGGCTTTTCCTCAGCTTGAACAGGGGTTAAGCCTGCCATTTCTTGCCGCACGCCAACGCGTTGCGGGATTGTTGTTTCTTGCACTGGTGAAACTGGTTGCGGTGCTGGTGCTGGTTGCGCCACTTGTTGCGGTTGATATTGCGCTGGCGCTGGCATTTCTGCGATTTTAGGTGCAGGTGCAGGTGCAGGTTGCGGCGTTGCTTGTGCTTGCATTTGCAGCTGCTCCTGAAGTTGAGCCGCTTGTGATTCTAGCTGCTGGAGACGTTGTGCAGCAGCTTCATCTTGCATATTATTTGGAACGGGCGCTGGCGCAGGGGCTACCATCGTTTCTGTCGTGTCGTTTTCCAAATCAAGAACGAGTTTGCGCCGTAAAGTAGCTTGTTCTACTGCTGCTGGTGCTACAGGCGCTGTTTGTGCTAAAAGATCATTCTGGGGTTCTGCTGGTGGTTTAGTACGGAGCTGCGCTCTGACCTCTTGTAAATTTTGTTGTTGGTTTGCGCTTGGAGCACCAGGACTGTCTTCAGTCACGGGGTTTTGGCGGCGCATTTGCATAGCTGCAAGCTGATCTTGTTCTGTCATTACGACCTGTTGAGGAGCAATCTCTGGTAGATCAGTTGGCTCTTCAGCAGGTTTATCAGCTATGCTTGCGTTGTTATTGCGCCATTTATTAATGATGACATTAAGGAAGTTTTCGTCTTCAACTTCTTTACTCCAACATTCAGAGAAGGATGTTGCGCCGCCATTTGGCAAAGAATCTGATGGCAGACGCGCAAATCTAATCCGTTGTGGCAAGGTTACGCCATCGCCAAATACAATAGCTTCGCCAGTTCCTAATGATGGTAAGAAGGCAAGCATACTTGCTGCTGCATCAGAAATAGCGGCACTCACGATATTTTGGTCTTTTTCATTGGCCATCCGCATGGCAAAAACCGTGTTACACATGGATAAAATTGTGGCATCAAGCTCTGAAGGTCTTTGGGTTACAATCGCAATTGATACACCATATTTACGGCCTTCTTTTGCAATTTTAGCAATCGCGCGGCGTGTTGGGCCAAAGCCTGCTACTTTGTCATTTGGAATGTAACGATGCGCTTCTTCACAGACAAGGGTGATCGGGACTGTGCCATTAGATAGCTGAGCAATATCAAAGCTTAAACGCGCCAGTACAGACACCACAACATTGACGATTTCTAGGGGGAGACCCGTCATCTGTAAAATCGCAATTGGTTTATCATTAACAGGCAGACGAAACAGCCGCGCCAAAATTTCATTCATATGATCTTGAACAGACATTGAGCCAAACATAAAGCCGTAACGCGGATCTTGTGAAATAGATTCTAGTTTTATTTTTAGGGCTTTGTAAGGACCAAGCGTTTTCTTATGCTCAAGACTACCCATTTTTTCTTTAATAAGATCAATCAAATCAGCCAGACGATAAGGCGTTGGGGTGTCAACAGTGATATGACTGTTTTTACGGGCTTTAGCGCGCAACAAATCAGTACTTGCCGCAGCTTTAATGCCGTTGGCATTGGCTGTATAGCGATGTTTCGCCAGCGGAATCAAGTCGCTCAAAATGTCAATTTGGGCTTCGTTTTTCTCTGGTTCCGAAATCAGAACTTCGACAATCTCTTCAAAAGTCAGGAACCAATAAGGAAGTTGCAAATCTTCAGGGGTAATAATTTCGGCCATCTCTTTAAAAGAGTTGGCGTATTCATTATGAGGATCCAGTAGTAAAATATGTGCTTTAGGGTTCTGCTGCAAAATTCTACGGAGGATAAGTGCTGTTGTGTAAGACTTACCAGCACCTGTTGTGCCTAAGATCGCAAAATGTTTGCCAAGCAAATCATCGGTTCGAACCATAGCAGGAATTTCAGGTGCTTGAGAAATAGCGCCAACATTAAGAACTTTGTCGCCAGCCCAGCTATAAGCCATTTCGAGTTCGTGACCCAGTGTAAGGAAAGCAATGTCTCCAAGTCTTGGGTAGGAAGAGACGCCGCGTCTAAAAGAGGCTGCTTGACCATTGGCATCTTTGACCAATTCACCAACAAGCTCAACTTCTGCAATCCAGATTTCGCTTTCCTCGTCAGAGACGACGGGGGCGGGTGCACTTAATGCGGAAATGAGTCCGAGTGTGATCGTGTGCTTTGCTTCAATTTTGATTAACGTGCCCATATCGGGGCGATTCTCAAGATAAACAGGCGACATGACTGAGGCAAGGTCAAGCAAGACAACGGCTTGCGACCCTGTAACAGAAACAATACGACCAATTGATGGGAGACTGTCAATTTTTTTATGTTGAGCGTCCGTTTGATCCATACCCATTGTTAGCTCCTGTTTATTTTCAAATATGCTTTTAAAAAGATTAAACTGTAATTCTGATGTCTGAACTTTAGCGCGCAAGATTTTAATAGATTTCAGATGTTACAATTAAATCTACAGTAAATCTTGTTTTCATGTGTTCGGTGCAGCTTGTGTCATGGTGCTCTATGTCTTGTTTTTTTCAAAAGTAAGCAAAACTGAGCATCGTTTTTATTAAAATTTTCTTTGTTTTAGACTCTAAGGCTTTAAGAAAAGTTTAAAAAAATTATTTGTTGTTCTGTTTATAGGTTTCTATGTTACTAAATTATTAATAATTGTCTTAAATTTCAGTCCCTACATTGGATGTCCTATCTTAAGGGGCTGTGGTTTAAAACGTTAACGGGGTGTTCGGTAGATGTTAGTTTGTCAAGTTCTTGGTCAATTTAGTTGTTCTTTCTAGCCTTTGCTTCAACGGGTAATAGAATATCAAAAATACTACCCTTACCTTTTTCTGAATTGACTTCTAAGTCACCGCCATGCATTTCAATAAGGGCTTTTGCGATTGGTAGCCCTAAGCCAGTACCTTGAAAGTCGCGGCTTAAGTCGCCTGTTACTTGCCCAAAGGGGGTCATCGCAAGGCCAATTTCTTCTATGCTCATGCCCACGCCATTATCAGCAATAGAGATCTGCACTTGATTTGGGGCAAGTAGATGCGCAATAATAGTGACGCTGCCGCCCTTTGGCGTAAATTTGACCGCATTACCAATGATATTTATGAAGACTTGACGTATCTTAGTTGGGTCAAGCAACAGCTCAGGAATGGTCTCTTCAATGCTATATTGAAGGTCGATCTCTTTTTCGATAATCTGAAGCTGCAACATGTTGAAGCAATCTTCAAAAATTTCATCAAGTGTGAATGAGTCGAGTGTCAGGCTGTATTGATCACTTTGTATTTTTGAAATATCGAGAATTTCATTAATAATTGAAAGTAATTGCATTGCAGATTGATTAATCAGCTGGCCATATTCTGCGGGGTTGATATTGAGGTTTGGGTTTTCGCCAAACTTGCTTAGCATATCAGAGAAACCAACAATTGAGTTTAAAGGGGTGCGTAATTCATGGCTCATATTGGCGATAAATTGTGAGGTGACTTGGCTCGTGCGCTCGGCTTCGGCAAGCTTAGCTTTCTCAGCCTTGGCAACGCGATTGCGATCAAGGGCGCTACCTAAATTTGATGTATAAGTAGAGAGTAAAGATGT
>JAUTBZ010077321.1:0-17426 GCA_032361785.1 Lepetodrilus galriftensis
GTCTCATCTAATAAGAGACCATATCTATATAGTGTGTGTGTGTGTGTGTGTGTGTGTGTGTGTGTGTGTGTGTGTGTGTGTGTGTGTGTGTGTGTGTGTGTAACGGTGAAAGAGGGAGAGGGGATGGTGAAGGGAGGGAAATGATGATGTATGGAGAGATATAGACAGTGACAGACAGATTGCGAACAGGGTAAAACTAAAGGGTGAAGGGGTTTAGTTGGAGAGAAGGAGGGAAAGAGTGAGAGAGAAAGAAAGAGATAGCTAGATAACCCATGTAAAGTATGCTAATACGGGTATAAGACGCCATACCGGGGATACGACCATCTAGCGCGTAGGCTATTATTTATATTGGGCGAAAATTGCCACTCATATCTGAAAGGTATTACTCAATTATGATGACGTACGGGGTCTATATAGACCGCTAAGGGTTGTCGGAAACTCGAGTGTTGGTATAGTTGGGTATCGACACACAAGAGTTGATCGAAGACTATACTTTCCATTGAAGCACTGTTCCACAAGAAAACGTTATGAAGATTTATACCCTTCGTGATTAAATGAATCAATGTAGTGTAGTACTACCATGGTCCACAGTGTGTGAGGAAGACATACATTGAGGTATAGATAGATATAGGGAGAGGGAGAGAAAGAAAGAGACAGAGTGAGAGGAAGAGAGGGAGGAACTAAAGGGAAAGAGGATTGATCGAAATAATATTGAAAATGGATCTAATCCCCGAACCAAGACGATTTATTCCTAATGCCGCCCTCGTATGCTATAGTATTTCTAGTGGGAATAGCATAGAGGTTCACCTCTACCTCGTCTGCAGTCACCCGGATGTCGCACCCGGTGTGTGTGTTGACACTTACAGATATCTATATCTCGACGTGGACAACATACGCCACAGCTCTACTGTTAGGGCTTTGAAGTAGAGCTGTACTCTTGAGAACAGCTACTTTGTAGCGGTCGACATGTCAAAGAGGTTTATGGCCCTTTCCAATGGCGATGTCCTCTGACTTTGAAGCCGAGTTGCTGCAATCTGTTAGCCGTGTCCCGAGTACAACGTCACCCTCCACATCGCGGCTGCGTCTATGATCTCACGACCACGCCAACAGTCTCCTGATTTATAGAACCAAAAGACCACAAAGCATTGTAAATATCGTCCTTTCGACCATATTTCCCCCCATATGGTTCCTTCTTTCATCTTGAGTCCAAAAAAATACGAAGCTTTATCCAAATATCACCTGTTCCATATCTATTTTCATACTATTCTTTCATCTTGAAGAGGAAATCCATCAGTCAGATATATAACAATATTCTAGAATGCCTGTAGAATACCAGGTTATCCTGTACTTTTAACTTTAAACCCCGGAGACATGTTCAGATAGCCATGTTGCTATTCGTAGATCCCGGAAGTTTTTCCAATAAATATTTTTCAACATAAATATAAATAAATAAATAAAAAAAAATTAAAGTAATCATTACTCCAACCTTAAGAATGGTGTCTAATCCTGTTGAATTTGAGTCAATAAAATGTGTTGAAATCAGCCAATGGTAGACTTTATAACTACTGTTGAGGTTGGAGTATTACCGTTACCCACAGTGCTACGCCATAGCCAACATGAAACCTCAATGTCCAAATGTCTTCAACTGTTCCATCCGCTAAAATATTATCAAGGGGGGAATACTTTCTAAATTCTGATTTATTTATTAAATTTATGGAATTGATATCACCAATGATGTTCTAGTCAATTTACGAGTAGTAGGCCTATATCGGTTACCGCGGCCGTTAACTAACGAGAATAACGCATGTTCGTAACGCTCTGCACGTGCATAACGGAATAGGGAGTAATCATTATGCGCCGCAAATAACCTGCATCGCGTTCTACCCGGGTTACGCGGAGGTTACCTGACGAGCACAACAATGAAATAACGGTCCCCTGTCTATGGGGATCTTTTAGCGGCTGTCACAGGTAGCAGAGTTATCGTACCTGTAGGTCAGAGCTACACCGGATCTAATAACTCATATTGTCACCAGGTGGCGTCATAACGCAGTGCCGCATGCATTTGCCACCATCATGAAGATTTCAGATACTTTAGTTCTATTCTTATAAAATGCTAAAATGTTCTAATGGAGCTTATAGTTATTACTTCTGCGTTGAACTTCACTATTTGACATGCTTAACACGTGTATGATTATTAATAAATTGATTAAGTACTATTAATGTCATCTTGTCGCCTCTGTCATACGTTCTGAAATCTGTGTCATATAGTGTCATTGATGTCAAAAGTGAATTAAACTACAGTATAATAGGAAATCGTAATAGAATATTTCTATTTGCAGATTCATAATAGAGAGAGTTAATTTAGAAAGTCAGAAAACGTCATGTCAATGTTAGTAATCTTAGAAGCACGTATTGATTTTTTTTAATAGCGCCGCATATCAATATATGTAATTCTGGTATTAATAAAAATAACTTTTTTTATCAATAAATAGAATGCTTGCTTTAATTAAAACTTATTTTAAATTGTCATTGTAAAAGTACCAATAGTAACGCTATAATGGTGTGTTTTTGTACAAGTCCATGCTTGAAAGTGAATCTGCATCTGTATACGCCTCTATAGCATAGGTTAATTAGTCACTCCTACAAGACATTTTATTATAGCGAGAAGAAATAAAGATTGTTTGGAATAGAGTTAAAACCCAGCCCAGAGTCATAAACTAGCGTTGATAGGCCTAATGCAAATATAAGAGACTATTTAGTTGCCAACGTAGATTTGATGCAAATATTTGCAAAAGAGATCTCATTTGTCACCAGGGTCCTGACAGATCTATGTAAGAAATCAAACGATTTGACGGAAATGATTATTCGTGAATGGCTAATATGTTCGTAAAACTAACAAGCTAAATAGGCCTACAACTGCGGCATTGTCCGCCATCGACACAATATCCATCGCCCTCGAGACCGCCCGACTACAACTCGCGGCCAATAAGGAACCCTGCCTAATACCCCTAATGACATCACAACGACAACGCCAGCTATAAACGACACACTATTTCAAAGCCCTCGAGAGCATTCAGAACACTTTGCCTGAGTTTTCAATAAAATTCAAATGACCCCCCTAGGTTTGGATTGTCTTAGAGGAGCGAACGGTTCGAACTCTGACTTGCAGTCTGCAGGTCTGGCAGCGTTCACACCATTAATCTTCTCCCTGAATGCTTGGGCTTGACAGATCTCGGCTCGACATTGAATCTCATTTAACTGCTGGAGGCTGTTGTGGTAGAAGGGTCTACCGTTGGGATGGACTGATAGCTTAATAATAAGTCGCTTTGGATTTTTTTCCACTCAAAAATAGACTTACTGTCAACATATATGCATATGAATGTGGACTTTTTTGTGTGGATTATTATTGTACTTGAGTACTATTTGTTTTTTAAGACACTTCATACTTCCTATTATTGTTTTTTACCGGATGGAATAGTTTTAATAGTGGATATATTTAATATTGAATATAGGAATGTTTTCAAAATAATACTAGTAATTAAGTAATCGGACCAATAATATCTTTTGGGGAATGTGTTTTGAGGTGCATAGTTACATTAATTAACATACAGTATTTTAACCAACGGACTTGACAGTAAAAAAATAGCTTGTGCTTTCCTGATGTCTGACCGCTGTGGAGAAATCGAAATAGTTTTAAATTCGAAATGCAAACTGTAACAAAATAATATTGGCATTGCAGGAAATGAACACGTAAATAAACTCAGAGGACTACGCGACACAATATCACGAGTTCTAACATATCCTTCCGACATTGTCACGAGAAACACTCACACGAGGTAATTAAGTCGGCACATACTAAATATTTGCCCAAGTAAAATCAGTTTGATGAAAATCAATAGAAAATAACACAATACAAGATTTAGACTGAATTCAAATAGGTTGTCTTAATTAACATAACTTTTTTGAAATCTACTTGTCTTTCCTGCTAGCGCCCCTGTGGGTGGAAATATGCATGTCAATAGATCCAACGCCTTTTGTGGGCCGTGTTTTTTTTGTCTTTTCAATTCTGTATTCATTCTTTTTCACATGAAAGTACAACGTTATGGGCATATTTGCATGAAGAATTTTACTGAGAGGACTGAACTAGCGACATCAGTCTATTTTGCTTCCACGGGGATAAAAGAGTCGTTGTGAATTAGCCGTGAAATATGCGTGAAAAACTCTCATTGATGCCAAGATTGAATAGAGAAAGGATACAGTGTGTGGGGCTGCCGTCCAGAATCCTCTGTTTTGTGTCGGGGCGAGACTGTTTTTCTTTGCAGGTGTTGAGGACAAACGTATAGGGGAGGCTTGATCTGGTGGCGACTATGAAAACCCAGATTAGGGGGTAGCACCCGAGGGGGGATGTTTCTGGGGAGGGAGGGCAGGCCGGGGCAAGACCTACTCCCAGGAATAAAGGGAGAATCTATGTGTAAATGATATGGCTCGACTATGAAGTCAGTGGCAGTGTGAAGGTATAGGGTACAAGTAGTCAGAATCCATGGCCGGTTACAATTGACGTCAAAAGAAGAGTTTGAATGACACAAATGAATGCGTTTGACGTGGATCACAATAGCCGTGTATTTTACTCACAGAGAGGGGTTATTGCTTCGGTGCACACTCCTACTACAACCAGACCTGTATCTGGCCAGTCGGGTTTGTTTTCTTCCGCGCTGGGAATCTATGGTTGTATCTGAGGGAGCTATACAGTGAACAGAGTTATGCACATCTAGTAGAAGGAACCATACACACGGTGTCTCGCTAGTGATTTTAACCCCTTATCTCGTACCCCTTTAAGAGAAGCGGGGACGCGAGATATCTGAGCGGACTATCAGTGTACGACTATATCGCCTGGAGATTTATATCGAGCCACAAAAGCGCATGTGGTGATTTATTTGCCCCGTTCCACTCGCCATACGTACGTCCTCGGCGCGCTGTTGAGACCCACTTCATTGACTATCTATTCAAGCGGAGAAAGTGCCCTTGCACAAAAAGGGCTTACATAGCCGGAGCTTACTAAACATACATTAAAATCACTTTACCCTATGAAACGCTATCATATCTTCTCTCTGCAACGCCGTAAAATATGGCATAAAAATTTGACGGGAAACAAGTAAGCACTTTAGCGGGTAGATACAATATTTGACCGTACTCTCGCTCGGCTTTAAGGAAAACATTACAACTTAAAAGTTCAAAGCGACGCAGCCATAAAAGTTTCATAGAACATTTGTCGATGGGTCTTGAAAATATTTACTTTCGCGTTTCCTTGAAGGAGAAAGGCATATAGCGGCCCACTAGCATGCAGATAACCGAGCTTCTCTATAGATATACCTTTGTTGGCGGGCAAGAAAGCTTTTAAACATATCTGTTTATGCTTCTTCGTGATTCTTCAAACCAGGTTTCATACCATCACCGATTTTTATTATAAACACAATATTTGAATTATCTTTAAAGGAAAATTACAACTAGAATTTATATTTGTATAAAGCCATTTTATCACCGTAAATATTTAAGTTGATATATTTTTCTTTTAAAAGACTATCAAAATAGCCTAATTTTGTAGGTTCAATATTTGGGTTGAAATACGTTTGTTCTATATTAATACTATATAAAAATGTGCAATTTATACTTGAACACGTATAATAGTAAATAGTTCCTTACTAAACATTAAAGTGAGTTGACAATTTATTTTGAGTACATATTTTATTAATTCTGACAATTTAATGGAAGCACTTAATTTCATTGAAATATTTTACTAACATTTATTCATGTACGTGATACATACAATCTTAAACGATTATTAATAAGTATTGACACATAGCCATAATCAAATCCGTTAGTCAGTAAACAGTAGAATAGAAAATATTTATAATAATATTTCCATATTTTTTAAATCTTGAAATTCCTGATATGGTTTACCAAGGACTGAATGTTATTTCTATAATCGTATACATTTACTGAAAATGAATATACGTCGCTTACTATATATACATTATCACTCATATCGGTTTGCACAGCGGTTATTTTCATGGACTTGGCACGTGGCATGCGGTAACATATTTCTGGTGTCAATTTTATCTTGTAGTTGACAGGAGTGCCTTACAGGTGGATATGAATCACGAAAACCGGGCACCTGTCAATATTCTCCACAGACTGCTAGTAACTGACACCGGTTTTCGATACGTCAATTATTTCGTGTCATCCTTCGAGGTAGCATCTGTCGCACGGTGGCTGGGGGTAGTGTTAATTTATACACAGATGAAGTTTATAGAAAACGATTTTAGATGGACTGAGCAGTGACGACCTGTTCGTCGTGTATGTGTGATAGTATACCCTCGATAATATCACTTTCTGCTATGTACAAACTAATGCTCTTAAAAACTAGTTCTATCTCTCTCTGTCCCTATATCTTTCTATCTCTCTCTCTCTCTCTGTGTCCCTATCTCTCTCAAATAAATTGATAGTCTAACATATTCGAATTGAATAACACAATAAATAACTAGGTTATGAAGAGACGAGCGGGAATACGATTCAAAAGAAGATGAAATGTTATGTAAAATAACCAACTAAAATTATTTTATTTTATTTTTATGGGGAAAACAATCTCGTACTGTATACTTAATTAATTTTGTTATATTACATAAAAATACAATATAAGAACTTTGAAGCAGTATACATTGCTATTAGCTAGAATAATAAAAACACTAAAAGAATTATCATTAATCTAGCTAGAATTGCAGTGCTCATCACTGTTCTAAAGTGTTGGACTGCATAATGTTACAGAGCCATATCTGATGGCTGTCTGGCAATATCTCTGAACGTTTTGTCTTCCTTTCCTGGATGAATTGCTTTACAAATGCAGATTTTCCCCTTAAACAGACACTTGGAAGCCTGCACATTGTTGACGATTAATTGTCCTTGTTCCAACGTTCCGACTGCAGGTGCTCACAGACAATGGCTGCAGAACATTTGCGGAATGCCCTCAATTGACGGAATGGTAAATTCAGTATTATCATGTAAATTTCCCCATGTGCATCTATTTAAGCGAACTACCGGATTTTCAGACTGGAAGAATTGTTCATCAGTGTTAACAAAAGGGTAAAACGGCGAGATGATAGGGGCACTATTTTTGCTATTGAGGACCAACGGTCTAGTCGGATGGGACGATGCGCAGATATCATCCTTTACAGACAGAGTCCGGTATGACTGAGTCTTTGATTAGGGAGTTAGTCTAATGAAAAGAATCAATTGATGTCCACGTTCTTGACAAATAAACAGTTAATGTTGAGAAGGGGCCGAACGCTTGGCTGCAATAAATTGAATCTTTTACCTTGGCGATATTTGAACGATTTGGGATGTTCTGGACCCTTGGTCTGTCTCCATGTGGTCATGTTGGCGGACAAAAGACAGAACTCTTTGTGCAATTGATTCCTATCATAGCTTCATACACATCCGTGCAAGGGGCTTAATTGTGTCTTTATTGAACACTTAGTATTTGCATAATTGTACTAGAGCCGGTATTGAACCGCT
The DNA here is from genome assembly GCA_032361785.1 of Lepetodrilus galriftensis. Lineage (NCBI taxonomy): Eukaryota > Metazoa > Mollusca > Gastropoda > Lepetellida > Lepetodrilidae > Lepetodrilus > Lepetodrilus galriftensis. The sequence continues at coordinate 7,570 of JAUTBZ010077321.1, forward strand.
CAAAAGTCCGTGTTGTGACGGAAAACAGGCGGAAAGGATTAGATACAGCCTCAGCCGGCCATATTGTCGCTGAATCGACATTTATACAAATTCACGATTTGTGTTACATCTTTGTATAACGAGACACGTTTACACTGACTTCTCAAATGCAGAACTCTTGTGGACAGTAATTCCCACCATTAAGTCCGAGGTGGTCTCTCTGGATGTACAACACAGCGTCTGAATAGGCAGACTTCGCTTGGTTGCCGCTGAAACAATGGCGCCCAACACTGGGGGATATAATCCCCGAACTGAATGCTGCAGAATGCGCATTGTGTAACAGTCCTGATCTGGATTTGTCCATTTTGTGAAGAGAAATGCTCGGGTTCATTGAGTACATATAAGCAGAGAGATCATCCGGTGCAAATTTAGCATAGGGAAATCAATGCACAAAACTCCACTTTACCGATGAGTAAAAATATCCTATTTTTCTAATTGTATTTACTTCATTATGGACGTATTTCTACTAAAAATAAGGTTTATCTTATTCTGTTAAATATGTTATCTGTGTGATGTAATACAAATATTAAAACTGTATTTATTGTTAATAAATTAAGTACCGTTTGTTGTTATCAGTTCTAAATCAATCCTTTAAATAATATGCGTTTCTACGAGTATAATGTGATCTTGAGAATATCTATATTCTCCTCTCACTTTGAAGTAAGGAGCTGATATGTTCAGTCATACAGTATGCACTACAATGCTTCACGACTTGCGGTGTCTGTGTTTTTATCCACCCCTACGATTTGGTTCCAGTAAAAGAGCTGTGCACACCCGCATTATGTAATAAAAGTCTCCACGTCGTGCTTCAAAAGTCTGTAAAACGTGTTTATGTGTTTGTGCGAGTCTTACTCGAGGCCTAGACACTCCTTTGATCTACCAGTGAATCTCTGAAGTTATATCTTAACGGGAAATGTATGTGACAAGACCCCGTATACCCGGGCCGTTCGACAAGTCGAGGGTTGAACGCTGGAAGATATTTATGATATACAAACGTCCGCACAAAGCCGAGGCAATGATTTAGCTTCCGCCCGCTTGACTATCTCTCCGAGACCGTGTTGGCGAGCGCCGTCGGTTAGATCCTTGATAGGCGCAGAATCCGAGATACGACTAGATAGAGCATTACAGTATATTATAGCCGGGTGGGCGAAAAGGAAAGCACAGAGTGTGTGGACGGATTCGGACCTGGGCATCCGGGCTTCCGATTTCTGGGCGAGGAGAGGGGGGGGGGTGAAGGGGGAGGGAGAGGGATCGTCTTGAAGTAGGTGGGATTAGACTACAACGATAATCACCATTTCAAGTTGTACGTTAGGTGGGGCGTTTACTGCTGTAGTCTACGTGTTGAGATAAACATTGACAAGCCTAAATATTTCAGCTTTCACTTTTGTCATAAACCGGTCTCGTTTTCATAGATGAATCCTATCTTACGTTCTTCAATTGCTTTCAAAGCAGGCTTATATTTGACGATCGTATCGAGAGTGAGTTCTAAATTATTATCGTGATGTTAATCATGTGTTTCGTTTGGTTGACTATTGTATTGTGCAAGCTCTAAGTAACATGTCCAAGCTAATCTATGGAGACATATGTAACGTTTTTTCGCTGTTCAGCGTTGCCAATGATACCTCAAATCGGCGTTTTTCTCACGACACAACTCAAGAAAATTATTCCTGTAACATCACATGAAGAATTCATAAAATTGTCCCAAGAAACTCGATTCCTTTAAATTGATGAAACGTTTTTCATAGCAGTATTAATGTGTCACGTTATTACATTTTGCCAAACGTACATGGCTCAATGGCCGATATGATCGGCAGAATTTAATAAACACCAGTCCATAAGATGACAGGGGATGTGGGATCCAATATCTCTCCGTGTGTTGAAGGACGAGGGTAGCGTTTGATGAAGGCGAGCCCACATAAAACCCGGACCGTCCGCACCAGCGATATTGGCACCAATACATTCGGCTGGAAATCTTCATCTACCATTCATCGCGACGTATCCCTATACCTTGGTTACCGGATATGACACGAGTTGACAGGTCATCGTTAACGATGGCAAAGTAATAACGTTTCGGCGTGTCAATATGCTTCGCTGATGGCGCGTCGCCAAGGTGATGTACTCGGACCATCTGTGGACATTTTGTTTCGCGCAAAAACTCAACGCGGCGATATTGCCCGTTTCTTTGACGACGTCTTGACTAATAATGACAAGATGACAGTGCGTGGACGCGCGGTATTGTTTTCCCCAAGGATTTAATTTAATTACGTTCTAGTCGATAACAGAACGGCGGGAGACACGGGCGATAGTTCGCAGAACGGTCATTACAACTTGTAGAATTTATTTTCTTTCAGTTTGTTTTTTGTCCGGCGATTCTTCCTAATTTATGGTAGGACGGACATGCGTAGACTTCTCAGACGGCCATCGAAGGCTTAAATAATAATATTCTGTCTAAAGAAACGTTTAACATAATCCTACTTATTTCTCTTATCATGTGGATAGTGTATATTTTGTTCTCTTTTTAGGTTATATTCGTTTAACATAATCCTTCCCATTGCTCTTATTCAGTAGACATGACCGTATTAATCTAAAGCCCTTAAATGTAGAGTTCGGAAACATACGTAAATATACATACATATAGATCTAGTGTATCGATTAATGAATGTGTGATGCCGATGTATTTAGCGAGGACTTCGGAAACGTATAAATAAATATATACATACATTAATAATATATAAACATAGCCAGTTTAATATTGCGTACGGTTGTAGCTCGCGTCCGTTTAATTTGGAGGACCTTAATTCTTTTGCCAGGAAAAATACGATACGGCGAGGTTATTCATGAGAAAAATTAGTACTAACCAGCAGGTTATCTGTTAATATTCCGGGTTATAATAGTCGTGTGTCACTCTGTGCTTAACTACCACACATCCCTGCATCCAGGCATATCGGGGAGATCATATTTATCATTGACGGTCATACTCGTCTTCAAATTACGACACTGATAAATCCTAAATGTCATACACTTATTAATCGCCGTATGTGTATTAATTTATACTACGTTTATTAATTCTTTATTTTAAGAACAAACAAAACATTTGTTTAAATATATAAAACACACACACAAATTGGGTACGGGCCACTGCGTAAGCAGTAAGCACACTAATTTTCCATTTCCATTTATGTTCAAATATACTACTTTTTGTAATCTTTTATCCGTAGATCTGTTTCTTTGTATTTGTTTTTTAATTATTCAAGTATGTGTTTTACTGTATCAGGCATTTTATTTCCTTATTATCTCAGCGTAAGCGCGCGTAATTCGATTAACATACGCACTTATCTCGTAAAGCAAATTTAATTAGTTACGTGAGTATGGCGATGAGTCGAGTTGTCTCTTGCCACAGCTGACGACTTGTCAAGCAACAAGGATGATATCCATACCAAACGTGCTAGGCTTGAGAGGAGATACCAACTCCAATGCATAAACTATCAGGAATTTCGATAGAAGATATGCAATTTATCACAGACGCGGCATATCGCATATGGCTTAGCTGAATAGAGACATGGTCAAATATTTTAGTAGTTCTCCGGGGTAGTTATGATAAATGACACGAAAGCTTTGTGTTGGAAAAGTCACAGAAGTTGTCCGCCACAGCACCGCGGGACCTAGCTATAACTGACCTTGGGTCTTAGCAGTAGTCATATCACACCGGAGTGAATTTGTCAACGACGATAAATAGATTCGGGTTTGACACGTGGGTTTCGTACATTATGCGGGGTAATCCTTAAAGTTTTACAATATGACGCATCTTGTGTGAAAATATTATTAATGACCGTTTAATTGATGCGTACTGGATGATGCAAACGGAGGGGGTGTGCGTGGGGTAAATTAAAATAGTTCGTCTTAGTGTGTAACCTCTATGGTGATCTATTTTAGTCCTATAAAAAGTATTACTTAATTTCCAACTATGAATGTTTTAAGGGAAATAAGTGTTAGGGATAATAATAATAATAATAATAATAATAATAATAATAATAATAATTAATAATAATATTAATAAGATGTGCATTTATATACCGCGCATCAATTCACAATAATCGTGCTCTGTCCGCGTGCACTTACCCAATGAGTGGGCATCTGATATTGCGAAAATACATACAAAATTAGGTTCTAAACATAACGTGAGAAGATTCCTTCAATTGTCGCCAAGCAAATGCTTTCGTATTCCTATTATCATACATTCTGTGTGTGTATTGATCATTAGCAGGTGTCGATTCCAGTGGAATAGAAGAGGTAACCTCCGAGTTTAGAAATATATTGGATTTGTTTTGTGAGAGGCAATTTGCACGTTCAGCTTAATATGCATCTGGTGTGTTTGTATGTGTGTGTCTCCCTGTGTATGTGGATATTACTAACACGTTTTGTGTTCAGTATGTTTCATTAACGCATATCTGTATAAACTAACTATAACGTAGGCAGGGAAGAATAGGATAATACACGGTTGGTAGAGATCGGAAATAGTTTTGCGTTGTCCCATTGTTGTAGTCGTATCTCCTCCTCTCCACCACCCCTCACCACCCTCCACCCCCTCCACCCCCATTCAGATACAGGTGCTTCCGGGGCGCCCTACAACGTATACGTACCTCCGACTTTTTAATATCCGCATCGATGTGTAATTATTAATTAAGTCACGGTTATTTCAATATTGATTGGACCAATAGGACGATATCCTGCTTGGTATAACATTGTACTATACAACAATCATGCTGCACCTATCCATGCTAAAATACATTATATTTCTATTTTAACATATTAATACATGTGATATCACACGATTAGGTGCATAGTAGCATATATTTAGGGTATAAAGGTCTTCTGTTTGGAATTCAGAGCTGTCAATCGTAAATTGAAACTGTCTAAATTTTGAATTGAACACCGAACGCGCAGTATATTTTGAACATTAGTGTGAACATTGCATCATGACATAGAAATTAACGGTTGTTTATGTATTTCAGAACTTTTGGAGCAAAGTGCAATGGCTGTCTACAGACGATACCCTCCAATGAACTGGTTATGCGAGCTGTCGGCTACGTCTATCACGTGCCCTGTTTCGTGTGCGTCGTATGCGGTCACACTTTGCAGAAAGGAGATCAGTTTGTTGTGAAAGACGGACAACTATTTTGCAGGCAGGATTTCGAGAAAGAGTTTAGCATGATGTCCATGAGTCCAAAGAGCGAGTGTAAGTAGAATAGTAGAATGTATTGAAGTTATGTTTGGATGTCATCCTTTAATAACAAGGCCCAGTGGCTCCCTACGTAGCGTATACAAAAAAAAAAGAGATTTAATTTCAAAGGTTCGTTTACCACCCTCGCCTATTCATTCAAATGGAACTAACGTAATGATACAAAAAGTTTTCTGAAAATAAAATAAAAGCAAATTAATTAAATCTTTGCAATCCTTCTTTATTCTTGTTGGTCGTGCAACCTGCGATCATGTGTTACAGGCGTGTGTCGAATATGTTCAGGTTTTCCCCGGTGTCGTGTGTTCATGTGTTCATCTGTTCACCAGTCATTCGTGAGGGTAACACAAAATATAAGACAATTTAAAAATAATAATTCATGCGTCATGCGATTACGTTATAATGTTCATGTATTATGTGTTTATGTGTTCTTGTGTTCATGTGTTCTTGTGTTCATGTGTTCATGTGTTTATATCTACAGGTGACACCAGTGACTGCGGATTTGACGACGACGGTCACGACGCTCCAAACAAGGGACCAAAACGCCCCAGAACTATACTGACAACTAGCCAGCGACGAAAGTTCAAACAATCATTTGAAGTCAACCCTAAGCCATGTCGAAAGGTAGGAGTTCATTTTCACCGAATTTAGAATCGAATTTATATTATTTTATTTTATGCATCGATAAATGTCTTAGCCTCCTATGGACATTTTATTCACGGTTGCAAAGACGTAGCTATGTCATGACCATCGTTGAAATAATTGTCCAAACTTCATACACATTTTAAGTTGAGCACGAAACCGTACTCGAGAAAAGTCGTAATCTCGAGACCTGGTTGGATTTCTTTTAATTTTAATTTTAATTAAATTTAAGTTTATTTAGAGCCGCTATCAAGATAATTTGACTTATATCACGGCTTGTCAGTTTGGGATAGGAGGAAACATGGATTTGTTAATATCTAAGTAATTGATGTAATTACGAAGAATAACGTACATGTGTTAACAGTTTCAATTCTTCATATAATTACATAAAAAGATACAATTTCGCTTTATATGCGAACTAATCTGTGATTTCTAGAAAATATAATAAGAAGAAATGTTTGATTTAGGTGTCATGTGATGAATAATAATCCAATTGTTCCATACAATGATAAGCATAGTTGTTAGAACACCACCCGGTTATTTCAGGCTTGTAGGATACCGATACATTCTTACACATGAATGTAAAACTACGGAATACAAATGTTTTTGATTTTTATTTTAACTATCCTTTATTTTATAGGTGAGAGAATCGTTAGCAGCAGAAACAGGGCTGAGCGTACGGGTTGTCCAAGTGTGGTTTCAAAATCAGAGAGCAAAGGTAAAATTCTTTTCCACACCTTCAAGCACCACAATTTTACTCTGATAACTGTGAATTGTCATGATTTATACTTGTGTAGGTTATTCAGCGCATAATAACAACGTGAATCTAATCATAACAACAATGTGTATTTATAAGAACAACCTAAATTCAATGACCTACAATTCTAAAATTAATGACTGTTTCCATGTTCTTAATGAAGTCTCGTCCATTTCTTTAGACAACGGAATTAATGATTGATTCTAATAATTAGACAGTCCCGATCACCTGCAGTCAATTTTGTCTTTAGTTTTGTATATTTATACATACTAAGAACATATGCAGCCTAAAGGGGCAATGTTAATATTTAATGTGGAGGTTCCATAGATGACGTCATACAATTGAATGCTAATAGTTCATGTGCTCTCGTACATTCTCGTACGTCCTTTGTCAGTCGCTCTGCGCAGCTTACAAAAACATGAACCTACTCTAAATTGAAATTGAATTGACTAAACGAACAAGGAAAATACGAAAACGTATTATAGTATATAAACAGTAGTAAATATACGTATTCATTGGTATGCTGCATTGTTTGATATTAAATTCACGATTTTCATTTTTTTCAATTAGGTGAAAAAGATTGCACGGAAGCAGAACATGGAAAACAACAACAACAATGGCGAGGGCAAGAAATCTCAGAAATCTCAAAAACGGAAAAAATCCGAAGACGACAGTGATTCTTCAGGTGAATATTTAGTTTTTATTCCCCGTGATATATTGTTCTCATTGCGCTGAAAATTAGCATGGTCCATTTGCTCTGAAGGTGATATAGCTAATCATCCGGTTAACGTATTTTAATAAATGAACACAACTTAGCAGGCGAGTTGTTCAAGAGTTGCACCTGCATAGCGTCCTTGGCTTTCTCTGTGCTAGCTTAAAATCTGCTGGGCTTTTTTAACGGTTGTTTTTGTTCTACCTCCCACCACACACAGTTACTGGAGGAGTAGATTAATCTCTTCCTGATCACGAACAACCGGAACTGGCTTAGTTTTGAAACTAAACCAAATAATTCCGGTTTTAAAGCTAAGCTTAAAATTCCGATTTATATGCCTGTTTACATTTAGGCTACTTTCTTGAATATTTTGGTTTTAAAATATACAATAGTATATATATAAACAGACCAAATTCTAAGAAGATAAAAGCATCTATTTTAAAAAGTAAATATTAATGTCTACGCTGGCGGTCGTCTATATCGAATCTGGGTTACATACTCCCCCGGGCGTTGATGGGGCAAGTAAGTGCAACTGGTTTAGACTAGGGTATATATAGAACCGTAGTGCTGTATTAGTGGTAGGCCTACAATTGTTAATAGTATGACTATATTTGACAATGAATGTTTACTTTATTCACAGACGGAGGATTGAACCCAGACAGTGACGAGAGTGTGTTGACCAGTGAGTACATTTATGGTTAGTGAATATTTTATTTCTTGTTTTAATATATTTCAACGTTGTTTTCCTTTTCTTATAAGATGCCATTTGTAATTTTGATTAACACCTATCAAGACTTATCACATGTTCATTGTTTTTTATTATTATTTCTCTCTAATTTAATTTGTTACATTTTATATTTATTACCTTATTTTCTACAAATTGAAAATTAACGTTGTGTTGTATTTTAAATTTAAATTAATGTTGTATTGTATTGTTAAATCTAAATAATTCAAGGTTCTGTGTGTGTGTGGTTTTTTTAATTAATTAATTATTTTTTTGTGGCGGGATTTCATTTGTTTTCCTTTTTCTTTATGATTTTAATTAATAAATATTTTTAACGAGCTCCTTTCCAAACAAAAAAAATAAGAAAAACAATTATCATAGCGCTACACTCAATTACACTCATAAAAAGTCCAGGAGGTACGGCTATCGTAAGTTTCGTAGTGCTACGATATGTAGTGCTACGATCTCTGTACATTATGTAGTAGTCCCATTATACTGAGTGATCATAAAATACAATATATACAATTTCTGTTTTCTAGATTTACCTCCAATGAACGACAATCACCAGTATTCGGGACAGAATCGCCCTTTTGAACATCGGAATCATCAAGGTAAGCAATTTGTCTGTTTATTGTTCACAGGATGTCGACTATGTCACCACGAAAAAAAAAAAATAATAATAATTTGTTGAAATATTGTGGCGGCTTTATTTAGAACACCCACGTTTATCTCTACAAAATCGGGTGGGAAAAAACGCAGATATTATTGTTAAAATGCTTTTGTTCGACATGCAAGTCGTAGCTGAACGACTGCACTAGAAAGAGTAGCGGCGGAACAATAAGAAAACATCCATAACCGATAACGTTAGATCACAACAAATCCGTTATTTCGCAAAATATTGAAAATAATTTATAAGCCACAAAGTACTTGAAACTAGTCTAATTATGAAAAGTAATGTTTTATGACGAGAAAAATCGCATAATTTGCACACCCGTATGTTCATGTATTGCATTAAAGCCATACCTGCGTTTCTGTAGTACGGGTGTAAATTGAAGTTTACGTCACTTCCTGTTATAGTAAAAGCATGGCTCACTACTGTACGACAGTTTCGGGAAACGCATCCCCGGATGTAATTTAGCCCCTGTGTGTTCATTAATTGCATTAAGATCCGCGATTATTTTAACCCTTTGATTACCGGTGTGTTCGTTCCATTTCAGGCAGCATGTTTTCCGTGGAGGGTCTGCCGGAAGGAATGTATCAGGATAGTTCCATGGAAGAAGGAACCGAGGCCATTGATCAAATGTTGATGAACGATAACAACGGACGCGCTCATATCCCTGCTTCCGGCCCGATCATCAACCCCATAGACAAACTGTACTCAATGCAGAGCTCGTATTTCAGTGCGGAATAGACAAACTGTACTCCACGAAGAGCTCGTGTTTCAGTGCGGAATAGACAAACTGTAGCCTACTCCACGAAGAGCTCGTGTTTCAGTGTGGAATAGACAAACTGTATTCCACGAAGAGCTCGTGGTTCAGTGCGGAATAGACAAACTGTACTCCACGAAGAGCTCGTGTTTCAGTGCGGAATAGACAAACTGTAGCCTACTCCACGAAGAGCTCGTGTTTCAGTGTGGAATAGACAAACTGTATTCCACGAAGAGCTCGTGGTTCAGTGCGGAATAGACAAACTGTACTCCACGAAGAGCTCGTGTTTCAGTGCGGAATAGACAAACTGTAGCCTACTC
>JAUTBZ010077432.1:0-17425 GCA_032361785.1 Lepetodrilus galriftensis
ATAAACACTTAATTTATAAATATATTGGTCGACATGTCAAAACTATTAAAGGATTGAAAGGATATTGAAAGGATTGTTGGAAAAAAATATCATCTATCAGCCATGTTTACGGAAATGCGCAAATGTGAAGAAAAAAACAAAACATTTTTTAAATGGGGTCCACGTTGGACCCTGCGTTGTATCCGAATCCGCGGTGCATCGAAGGGTGTTGTATCGAGGGAGCACTGTATCGACACTTTTCATCAACATATTACAACACGATCAATAAATACGAATACACTTTTTTCTCGACAGAGACTGCGCTAACGATCCCACGTGTGTGCTATGTATCGACTGCTTCCAGAACAGCGTGCATAAACAACATAGATATCGAGTAAGTATGGTATGTCAAGTGTTTGTCTGTCCTGTAACGCAATCTAATTCCAATCAGATCTCGTTTCGCACCTCAAACATTCTGACATTCTTTTGACGCTGAGCACAATCAATATCCAAATATCTGAGTGTCAGTTTTGGATCTGATTTTAACGAGATTGTCCTGTAATGCTAACCAGTGATCTGCCATTGCATGACATTGGAACTGTTACTGTAATTACTTTGAAACCAATCCTAGCCTATTACCGTAATTATCCTGATAATTCGAACAGGAGAAATTAATTAAATTTGTAATTCAAATTATTAGAAAAATATGAAGATTGAAATGACCTCAATGTTTGTATAATTACTGTAGTTGTGGCAATATGGTGGTTCAACGTTTCATTTGAATTGGATCGGACCAGAAGACATCGAATTGAATCACATGTACTTGTCATTTATTACAGATGCACACGTCAGGAGGGAACGGATACTGCGACTGTGGGGACATAGAAGCATGGAAGAAAGAGCCCTTCTGTAGTACGCACAAGTGTAGTATGGAACACGATGAAGAAAAGGTACCGTACTAGCTTTATCTGTGACTCTCCATGAACGAAATCGTCGCAAATGGGTGAAAGATTCCCACAGCAACATTAAACTCCATATTCACTCACTCACTCACCATGAACGAAACAAAATGAGCAAACATTTGGCATTCAAATTATGAATGCTAATCCCATCGTCAAGCCAAAAGTGATTAGAACGTACGGTTTAGTCTTAACATTGTGGCCATCGCGTATGGGTGATATATTTCCGCTGCAACGTAATTCACTAATTCAATCAATTTAAAATTTTGATGTTGAACATTGGAACACTAAAGGCTTCAATAATAAACAAACTATTTCAGAACACAGATTAGCTGCATTTATTTTGCCTAAACCCGCTATGTTTGGCATGCATAGCTTTGGCTGGTTCGAAAGTATGGCAAGTGCAAATAAAACAACTCAGTTGACTAACTCTGCTGACGGCCGAAATGCGCCGGTATTTAGTCAGCTAGAAAGTCAGCTAGAAATTAGCCGGTTGGCTTGCAAATAAAATATACTAGCTACAGGAAGTACGTAAGCAGCATACGGTATGCCAAACCTACCTAGTTTAGGCAAATGAAAACTCAGTTTCACTAACCATTCCGATGCTGTTTTCAGAACCCTATAGACCTGTTGCCAAGTGAGCTGACAAACCGAGCCAGTGCACTGTTTCTTTCCGCCCTCACCTACTGCGTGGACCTGCTGACGTGGGAGCAGTGTTTTGAGCTTCCAGTAGGACTGGATACGGAAGACATGCTTCGCGACATGTACCACTGCATGCTCTTCAACGACGAGGTCCACACCTACGAACAGGTCAGAGGGCAAACTTCTCGGAGAAATATTTAATTTATTTTTTAATTTATGGAAACTATTCGATAGCAGGACATCAGAAGAGCACACATTCTATGTTTATCATTACACAGTGCAGACAACATTATCATTGTATTCTGCAGAAAAGAACATTACCATCGTTATTAAATTTTTCGGAGGAAACCTTTCCTGAAAATATCTTTAGTCAGTGAAAGCTGTTTCAAATATCAGCTGATTCCCATTTTCGGGAACATATTTCTTAAATTTTGAATGGAAATTAAGTTTGCAAAGTGTGTTAAAGTGATGCGTTACCTCTGCTTTTTGGCTATTTATAAAAAAAATAAAGTCAGTAAACTATCCTGAAATTGAATTGAATGTTTATAATAGCAAATGAGTTACTTCCCATTTAACCATTTTCTTTTACTGTTATCAGGTTATATCGACTCTGCAGAGAGCTGTTGACTGTACTCCGAGACAGGCTGTCGACTTCGCTACCATCGTGGATAGGGAGGTAAGACACTAGAGTAGTCATGGATTATTATTATTTTATGATATGATGATATTAGTAATAATACGGTATGTCCATTTGTATGGCACCAAACTCCACACTAGGTATACTGAAATGGCAGCATGGATTGTATATTCCCCAGGGAGTTGAAAAGGTGAAATAAATGCACACTGATCCATAGACTGGGTTATTAATGTCGTAGGACTTTGTGTGTGGGGTCCAGCATGAGATACTTATTATTATGCATATGCAGTGGGTCGTGGAAGGTTGACCTCGATATTGACATCTATGTTTACACTTCCCAGGGAAGAAGCAGTGTGCGGAATGGCGCTAAGTCAGATTGCGAACGAGCTAAAGAAGTTATTCAGGTGAGCAGAGTCGCACTAAAAATCATGACGAATTAAGTTGCTACTGCATTCATTTTCTCTTATTCTTGCCACAACAAAATATTATTTAACTGTCAGAGAATTTAACATTTAATTTTTTTTTTCTCCAGAAATAAAAGTGTAACCAACACAAATTTAAATAGTTTATCATTTTGCAGAGTTGACTTAATTAGATGAGGGGTTTTATGTCTGTCTGCGTATATTTACAGAGACACACCTCTTTTTAGTTTATCATTTTGCAGAGTCGACTTAATTAGATGAGTGTTTTTATGTCTGTCTGCGTATATTTGCAGAGACACACCTCTCGGCATGGGAGCAAGCCGTTGAAGGTATTGGTGATGCACAACGCAGTCGTGGCCCACCAGAACTTTGCCATGAAGATGATTCAGTGGCTGCAGAATATCATTTCTAAATCAGGTGATTGCTACATACCGTATTCTTTCCTATCATTGATATGGACTTAGAATCACTTTCAAGTCTATTTTCGCTCATTATTGGGCTTGTTTATCTATTGTGTGTGTGTGGGGATGGGGGAAGGCGAACAACCAGTATTTATGGTGCTAGCTCATTTTTTGCTAGCTATTAATGGCTTGTTTATCTATTGTGTGTGTCTGTGGGGATGGGGGAAGGGGAACAACCAGTATTTATGGTGCTAGCTCATTTTTTGTTAGCTATTAATTCGAACACTGTTCTAGTAATAGAGTAAAATTGAATGCTTGTTGTGTTTTCAGATGGTCTACGCAGGCTGTTTTGTATACTGTCGATGCATGTCCCTAAGACACCCAGTGCCACTACTACTGCTGTAGACGGAGACGAGCCCAGGTCACTGATGGAGCGGGTACTACTGGTGGACACACAGCTGTGGAAAGGTAGGTCTCACACTCTGCAGCTCAATAAGTCATTGCTAGTATGTCACATCCAAGGCATGACCGCAGTTTATGGAAGGTCCTGTTAGTAAAAGGACACAGTTTTGGAAAAGCATGTCTCGAGCTTCGCAGCTCAATACTGTATTACGAATTATGTGGTAGTTTAGTAGTTTATTGAAGGTTCTATTAGTAGATACATTGCAGTGGAAAGGCAAGTCGCAGAACTTTGCAGCTCAATAATGTATCACGTGATGGTTAACACACAGGCTCGAGGGCGTTATCAGCATGTAATGCAGAGGGCTTTGCAGATTCATAGTTTGCACATCGGTTTTTACGTTCATACCTTGATGAACACAAAACATATTGCAGTCAATCCTAAAAGTGAAATTTATAGATAATTCACACTGAATTTCTGCAATCTGATTGAAACTACTTTTGAAATTTTATTTTTTCAATGTACAAACTACTTTTGAAATGTTGCCAACCAACATTCCTGGTACTGAAAATAGGAGCGTAACTACCATGATCAACAGAAATAGGAAAAGAAACAGATAATCTATGAGGTAGCTTCCACTATGACGCAATTAAATGATGATGTATAACTTTCACTATGACGTGAATTGCATCAGTGCATTTTTTTTGTTGTTGTTGAGGATGAACAATATTAAAATAACGATTTCTGTAAAAATCAACAACAAACTTTGTTAATAATCATCATATATAACCATAAACTGCTGATGGAAATTGAAACGCATGTTCTCATTCATATGTTGAAATCCACACCATATTCAATTAACAAAGACATCAAATTTAATTAAGTCTCACTATTAAACTGCTTATTTCTGACTTTCAGGGTAGAGCCTTTGCCCTTGTTTAGGGTGAACGAAGAAGGGTTCAAAAATCGTTATCGAAGTCGTCATCTGTTAGTGCCCCACTGTGACGATGTTTACTCTGTGCTGTACCCTTGCAGCGATAACTTCGATTACACGAGCTGTGAAAATCAAAATAATCGCAGAGCCAATAGAATTACAGATAGACATGATATCATGAGAAAAATGAACGGGGATTTCCACGTATATGTTTTGAATCAGACACCGGAGTAGTTTTTTTAGGAATTGTTCACAAAATTAATTAAACATTTTATAGCTTTTTATTTTATTTATTTTTTAACAACAGGAGTGTATATTTACGGTAATGAATCTGGCACCATTGGCAATGTCGGTCAATAACAACAACCTTCCCCTCACCCGCACAGATTAACACCCTCACAACCACATTCTCACAACATCAGCCTCACAACCACATCCTTACAAAAACACCCTCACAACCACATCCTTACAAAAACACCCTCACAACCACCCCCTCACAATTACACTCTCACAACCACCCACCCTCGTCGCCTATGGGTGAGATATTCCCGCCGCGACGTAAAACATTAATTCAATCAATCAATCCAATTGGACAATCATTGGAAATCAAATTTTCGCATGGAAATTTCTTGTCACAATCAAAAAGCACATTAAATGTCAATTTGATGGTATTAGATTATATTTTTTCCCCACATCACTTGAATAGAAACAGCTTTAGTTGAATACTTTTCAGGGGGGGTTGAGTTTTAATTTATATAAGCGCACATTGATCAATTGACCCAGTTAATAGCGCTTCAAGTTCAAGCATGCACTAGCATGGAGACATGTGCTAAATATAAATGTACTATTTATTTATCATTATTTATTCTTCCATAAATATACAGTTTGGTAGATCTTCACAAGATGAACACACATCTCCTTATAAACCATGAAAAAAAATAGACGAGTACAAACTCTTATCAGTATTCTGGTTGATACTCGCACTTTGGCTTGGTTTGTATTTCCTATTGTTCATGTAATAATGTTGCAAGCTGGTTGTTTATGGTCTATATTTATGTATAGTACCGGGAGTGGGAATGATATACGAGCTCATTGGGCTGAATAACTCTTTAAAAATTAGCTGAATTGTCATCCTTGCTGCAGATGCTGTATATGGTGAATATGATGAACCCAGCAGATAAAGGGTTAAGCCTTACTAATTACAACATTATTAGCTCTCCATGTATTTTTAAATATCAAATTCTAGAAAATACCAAACATTATAATATACCCAGCTGTGGTACACCAATAGTATTAATTAACAATAAGATATATAAATATTAAGTTACTCAAATATACTGGTACCACAGTAACCACTAATAGTATTTTGTTTGCATATATATCAATTAATTTCACTATTAAAATCTGACTTGCAATCAATATTGATGCTACAACTATTCTATGCAAACAAGACAGTGTGTGTTAAACATGATTTATATTCAAAATGATTTCAATATTCTAAATTTGAAAACAATATTTTTCTCAAGCTGTTGTACTGTGGTGCTTTGTTAGCTGTATACTTGTTAGCTGTATACTTCGTGAGATTTTATTGTTGAATTCCGATAGATGTTTTGTTGCTCAAAAATAGTTGATAACTATTGTGATATGAGTGCAATAAAATACAGCAATCTCTCTTTGTTGATGTTCCTGTTTGTTATATAGTATACATGTGCTTTCTATTACAAAACAGCTCATTTTAAATAGTATGTTACTTGGTAAATGACATTTTTAAACACAATGTACTAATTAAAGTATAGAATCCATAGTGGATGTTACCATTCATAAATATTAAATACTAATATAACACTAATAATAGTAGAGACTAGATCTATATATATACTCGTAATACAAGGACTGCTTGGCATATGAAATAATACTTATTTTTATAATTCTTTTGCAGGAACAACTCCAACAATCAGGACAATTGTAATAAACATACAAATGCCATCTCCCAAAAACCTGATAACATGTTCTACATTTTCCATCCGAAAACTGTCAATTATAAAACTGCACAGAATGAGTTACCACCTCGAAAGCCACACTTGAAAGTTTGATAAATGTTGCGTTTTGTCTTCTGTGTAATAATATTTACTCATTGGTGTCGGTTCATTAATATTAGAGAGGTTTTGCAAACGTACTGTTACGGTTACCATTACCTTCAGGCTATTGGTATCCGTAACGGGAATAGGATTCATTAAATTTGTTTCACAAATTTTGACGATTGTGTAGTCTGTCGACAGTGTCGTATATCTATGTAATGTTTGGCATGTTGCTTTTTACGCTAGAACCCAACAAGTGGGCACTGTGAGTATTAATTACTGTCTATATACTATAATATAAAAACAAATATATATGGAAAACCGTGTAAAAATACTTTCAAATACTTTAATTAGTTAACAGTAATTGCCTTACGTGTAACAGGCTAGATAACCGTCAGAAACGGGAAATTGCACATTGGGCGAGTCTCTGACGTCATATACTGCACACGTAAGAAATGAATGTCGAGTCATTAGCATTCATTGTCCCATGAAGCTAATGGGTCATGAGACCAAATTCCATGATGCGTGAAATGCTTCATGGTAAATTTGGTCTTGTGACCCATTAGCTTCATGACACAATGAATGTTAATGACTCTACATTCATTTCTTATAATGACAGTCACTAAAAACAGCAGACAACAAGTTTGGATAATGAGAAATCAACGTTTTTATAAGAAATAATTCAGAGAACGTAACTATGAGTATGAAATAACTATGTGTGACGTGGCATGACGCCTGAAGAACAATGATATGACGACGGAAGAACAAGCGTATGACAACAGAAGAACAATCGGCCATTGTTATGAAAGATAATGAGCCGACTTTATGGTCCTATGAAGTTAATCACTTGTATGACGTAGGGCAGATAATAATACTGTCATTATTAAATGTATGATAAATAAATATAACAACTTTATACAACTATTTTAACCATGACTGAGCGAGGGTCCTAACACTTCTTCAGGTCTGCTACATTTGGCAGGTATACTATTGATAATAAATAAATAAATGATAATAAATGATAATAAATGATAATAAATGATAGTAAACGATAATAAATAAATAAATGGTAATAAATAAATAAATGATAATAAATGATAATAAATAAATAAGAAATGGGATTCCATTAGAATCGAATATCATCTAATTTTTTTAACTTGAACTTTGAAGGCATTGTTGCACACACGCGAAATTATTGTTTGTTGACAACATATTTCGCTCACTTGCGTCATTTCCGTTGTAGGTGACTGCACCTCTTGCACTGCAAGTTGCAGCCATATTCTTTACAACGTCAACGATGTCACCTCTTCAAATCTCGCGCCAATCTCGTGAACTCTAGACTAGTCCCGTGTTCCATTTGCGCATTGTGCTATATTTAGACACGAGACAAACTGTAGACAGGAAGTGACCCGCACATGGTAAATGGAGGAACTAAATTGTAAAAGAATGAGTTAGATCTAGATGATGTAAGAACACACGTACGTTGTTTATAGCTGTCTCGTATGTGGAATTTCAGACAGTAATGCTTTATTTTACAAATTAGTATTCTATCTATATGCTGTCATCACTAGATGTTGCCGCCGGTGGGGTATTTTACCGCCGTTTTGCCTACTTTTGCTTTGTTTACTTTCACCTGTTCACCGAGATACTGTACATTCTGAGAAACTTACTTTCGGTTTGAAAATATTCCAAATTAATGCCGTAGGCTACTTGGAATGCAAAGTGAAAGCATCTTACTGTCATAATTCTGTGAAAACGTGATGCATAAAGGAGTGGTTTATGGAAATAGTTCTTTCAATTGTTAGTGTTACTAGTTATCATTAATTCTCAACTAATCGTCTAGTGCAACTGAGAATTATCCACGATCACTTTCAACAGTAATAGGAGTTGTATTTCAGGGTGCAATTTGTCCCACTGTGTTCAAGGAACATGTCGAACAAAGTGAGACATGGAATAACCTAGCGTACCTGAATTTCCGTCAAAACTATTGTGAGACGATTTATAGGACTAGACTACTGGTCACAAGATCTCACTAGGTAAGCATAAACATTCTTCAAATCTTGTCACATTTTATACACTGCTGTTAGGTAAGTCTACACATTTATTAATTTATCATTACCATGTTTAAAGATTATCACGACAACATCGTTCCAATTATTCAGTCAAGATCGTTTTCATCCAATTCCAAATAATACTTTTGTCTATATGCTGTCTATGCCACATTATTTTCAGAAGAATGGACATTCAAGCAAACCGCGCTCAGCTGCGACAAGCTGTGCTGCAGGTTCTGAGAGAACATCCCACTGGCATCAACAGAGACCACTTGTGGAATCTGACTGCCAAAAAGCTCGGCCAGTCTCCCAGAGCTAGCGACTACGGTTTTGCCAAGATGTCCCAGATGTTTCCGCACATTCAGCAATTCTACCAAGAGTTCAAAGTCGGAAAAGACGTTCACATCAAACTGAAACAGTCTGGCGTTTCAGAGAGCGAGATCATCTCGAGCGATGAAGACGACTTTCCATCGCTCTTGTCCTCCTGTATGGCAGGCAAAGCCAAGCCAAGTAAGGGTCATGGATCGAAAAATTCTCCCCAGAAGAAAATACCATCCGAATCTTTCCTGTCACTGGATGTAGGTAAGCCATTGATGGAGCCAGCACACAGACAGCCGAGATATGAATCGTTGGACAAGCTGAAATCTCGTCTTGTAAAATTGTTGGGAAAAAAGGGAAAGATAATCAAAACACAGCTGTGGGGACATTTTCAGCAGGCATATCACTTGACGCCTAAAGGAACAGATTACGGGGTTGCCAAGATGGCAGACGTATTAGAGAAATTCACGGATGTTATCGAAGAAAAGCGAATTGGTGACGAAAATTATTTGCTTTTGAGAGCGAGTTCGAAATCTAAGCAATCAGGTCCAAAATGGGGTCAGGGAGCAGCAGCACAGTCTCGTCCGGGCATCGGTAGAACAGCAAATGAGATATCTTCTTCTGATGAGTCGTCATCAGATTCATCAGATTCAGATGCTGGGGTTGGATCAAACAGAACATTTTCTCGGTCTATTAACCTTGCTCCACAACCGGTGCCACAACAAACGGTGCCACAACAGATGGTGCCACAACAAACGGTGCCACAACAGACAGTGTCACAACCAACATTGCAATTCAGTAACAGTAAAACTATGTTCCCGAACCAGTATTTTCAAGGTCCTCCTCTGATTCGTGCAATGACACCCCCGCTGCCACTCCCGATGTACTTTGCACCTCCTCCGCACCTTCAGTCATTGAATCAACACCCAGGAATTGCTGCAGCACAGAACATCCCGGTCAGACAAGTACAGTCGGCCGGCAATCTCCGACAACCGCTTCCCGCCAATTTCCGACAACCGTTTCCCGTTCAGCCGCCAGAATCAAGCGAGATGAGAACACCAAACCAATCGCGAGACAGAAGCCAGTCTCGGGACAGAAGCCAGTCTCAGGACAGACATCAGTCTCGGGACAGACACGACTCCGGGGCAAGTTCCCATGGCTCAGAGACGCACTCCAGCAAATCCGCCAGACTGGAACGAAAGGACGTCAACGTCACCATGGTCGCACGCCGGGGACCTCCGACGAGAGAACACGTGGACGCCGTGGCCAAGGAGTGCATCGCGATCCTCTCCGAAGCCAACGAGCACGTGTCGGTGGAACGCGTGGAACAGCTGCTGTGTCAGAGGTACGGCGTGAGATCCGTCCGCGAACTCAACTCCGGACTCCGATACATCGACCAAATCTCGTCCGTCAACGAGCACGGACGTCTCCTCTGCAAAGTCAACCTCTACGTCCAGGCCTTCGTCAAAGCCAGGTCGCTGTGCACGCTGTTCGAGCTGTCCGAGTGCATGAAGGAGTTCACCAAGGACAAGAGGGAGCCGTTCGAGTCGCTGAAACTGGGGCCCATACAGAGACTTCCCGTCGTGTACGACCTGTTTAAGTTCCCCAGTGACGAGGAATTGCAAGAGATCACTACCATGGACGTACTGGAACATATGAGAGACTACATGAGCAAGAACAACAAGTGGACGGAACGTCTGGAGATGGAGAACGTAATGACGTACTTGGTCCAGGAATACAGTCTCGACAATGCGTACAGTCTGGGCGTTAGGATCCGCAGTCTGCCGTTAGCTGTGCAGGTTAGTCATATTTCAAGAAATAGTATCCATTCTGTCATTTAAATATTAGGATGTTGCGGATTTCCTCCTGCCCTAGATTGACAAGCCGTGATACCATTGAAAGAATCTGGGAAGTCTCTCTAGACTAATATCAGCTTTTGAAATTAATAAAATCAACAATGGGAGGGGGGGGGGGGATGTCATTCTCCATAGGCCCAATGTTAATGGAGGTCAAATCCATAATTTGCAGGGGGTCACACAAATACCTTTAACATTGCAGACCCCCCCCCCTTTAAATTCGAACACTGACTATGAATATGCATGGTAGAATTATTCCCCACAAGATGTCTGCCGCGCCATAATTTATTTTGTGGTGTATGTCTTGGTATCAGATGTTGAAGAAATCGCAGCGTGACGCGGCAGCCACGAGGAGATCCGTGACCGAATCGTTCAAGCAGGACTTCAAGAAGGATTTAGCCGACGCCTTCCAGAAGTTCAAGGCCGCCATCTTCCAGACGGGCGAGAACGGAGAATCTGAGGTCAGTCGACTTACATTAACCTTCTCCCTGCTGGATTAGACACGTTGCTCTTTATGTCTGTGCATCTCCGGTTTCCTCCAGCATGGAGAGGGTGATTAGACATAATGCTAACTCATTTGAATATTATCAAGCGAAAAACAAGTTAGCTAAACAAAAACATGTTTTCGGTGATTGTTTGCCTTGTACGTTGATTGTTTAAGACGTGCATGGACACCAGGGCCCGTATTCTCGAAACTTCGTAAGTCCTAAGAAGTTACCTAACTGGGTTTCTGCTAATGTTAATTTGTGAAGAAATATTTTAAGCTCGTTATGTTTATCAGAACACGAATAGAAGCATGTTTCTTGTTTAGCGAAACAATTTTCTTGGCCATGTGTGTTGGAATTAAAGCTTATGACATGCAACATTAATTTCACTCGAGAAAGATATCTCTCGTACCTCGCGCGTTATTGTCTATTTATTTTTGAAAGTGAAATAATCTGGAAAGCGACTCTAAACCCAAATTTAAAAAAATAAAAAATGTATATATATATTTGTTTAATCAGGTCCGCAAGCACTACCTTTCACTGAAGCCAGAGTTGGCCATCATAGAAATCTCCAAGAAGTTCCAGCTCCTAATGTCCATAGACGTTCCGGAAACACGTGCCGAATTAAAGCGACACCACCAGATGGAGGCAACTATTAATGGCTTCCTGACGACCATGAACTCTGACCACCTTGCGCGTCTGCTGTTCCATCTGGCCGTCTGCATTTCCAACACTACGCTGCAGGACTCGGCCATGGAACTGCTGGCGCCACCTACCCCGGCTCAAGTCCAGGAGAGTTCCGAAACAAAGGGAGATCAGCACAGTGCGAAGCAGCCGCCATCGAAAGGTTTGTCGACTGAAATATTACAAAATTAACTTCCAAGCAAAATATTTCCCTGCATTATTGTACAAAAAGAAGAAAAGAAGGGGAAAAAAGGACTTTAGTATATATGGTATTGACTTGATTACGACAATTTACTAGCATGAATAGTGATACAAATAACAAATATTATACATTTCTACATACATTTCTAGGATAGCTTTAGCGGGCTAGTATTAATTTCGATCCTCAGTACCAGACGGTGCTCGTAGGTTTACTGCAACACTCAGCGCTACAGATGTTGTGGGTTTCCTCCTGCCCTAAAACTGACAAGTCGTGATATTAGTGAAATAATCTAAAAAGTTACTCTAAACACCAATTCCGAAAAGAAAAAAAAGTTTGATCCATGTACGTCGCATGGGTACCGCAGGGTTCCACTTAGGTTTCAATTTTTGAGAGTCCCGGGGACGGATGTTGATATACTTATCAACAATATTTGTTAATAAAGTGCGTCCAAACTTGCAATATTTACGTATGGGACGCAGGATTGCGCGTTCGGAGAAACCCTGGGTACTCCAACAATTTCCCGGCGTGTTTTTCAGCTGCGGTGCTGGACAACCTGAGGAAGTACGTGGAGCGGTGTCTGGCCCGCGGGGCGCTGAGTCTGGAACTCCTGGCCAGGATCGAGGAGAGACTGCTGGAGGACTTTGACTATCCGTCCTTCAAGATGATGGGCTTCGGTCACTTCCTGCACTTCCTCCAGAACGAACCCGCTGCCAAGTCGGTGAGTGGCAGAACCAGTTTATGACAGATCAGGGGTCCCCAGGGCTCTGGGCCCGAGACTACGAAACTTTCCTGAATACAATTTCATACTCAACTCGGAAGTTTGTTCATAAAACGTCATGTGACGTCATAGCGTGTATACGTTTTTGTGCTCAGAAAGATTCATAATCTCGTCCCCTGGACTAACATATGCCTGATGTACGGGGGGGGGGGGGGGGAGGCGTTATATTACATTACAGGCAACCTATTTTTTATTAAATTTCACTATTGGTGCCTTTGCTACTTGCCCTGATGCTCTTCTACCCGCACGTGCAAATTCAGCCTATTTGTCTGAACATTCTTTCGAACATTGCCCCCTCTGCATAAAATAATACTTAGTCAAAATATTTGGTGATTATTGTATAAACAGATTTTTTATTACCGGTGCAATATTTTAATTTATTTTTATTTTTGTTGGATAGAATGAAATTAGGAAATGGGAGTTTTTTTGTTTTTCATTCCATGAAGTATTTACAGAGATAATCTACGAAATAGGGGGGTTAAATGCATTTCATGCCAAACTATAGATGCTCACCACACATAATGGAAGTTTGGCCAGAAACTGTAAGACTTTGTCAGGCGTGCTTGAAGGTTGACATGGTGCACTTTGTCTCCAGCTTCTTGAGGATGCCGGAGGGACGATCTTTGGCTCGTCCAGTACGAGTCCGGACGGCGGACAGGCATTCCGGCCACAGATGATGGACATTCTGGAGATGGTCAGTCAGTGTCGGAGTGCCGGATTCAGTCAAGTAAGTCACGTCATAGGATTATCTGGTTAATTATTATTGTTCCTATATGGATTAGATTTTTATTTTTTGGGGTTCCTGAATGCTAACAGTATATAGAGAATATTACACAATGTTCTATTTAATATCAACTTTATGTCCCAAGTGAAATACTTTTATTGCACGAGCTTCAGCGAGTGCAAATAAAGTTATTTCACAAAAAAAATACTCCTGTCAACATACAAGAGTGAGATGACGTCGGTGAACGTCTCGTTTTCTTCAAAATACCTTTGCTCATTTTCAGAACGAGAAAATTGAGTTTGCGCTCCAAGACCAGTTTCTCATAAATGACATCCGACATCTCGGTTTTGGAAAAATTCAGCGTCTCATCTCTGCAGCAGACAATCCTGGCAAACACAAATCGTCGGAACTGCTTATAGTCTACGAGGCCGCCATCACCGCCAGAGCTAGGTTAGTACAGTGCTCCCTCGATATAACGCTGAAGTTGGGGTCCATGACATGCCACCCGCGTTATAATACCAGCGTTATATCAACAAACATTTTTAAATGGGGTCCACGTTGGACCCCGCGTTGTATCCGAATCCGCGGTGCATCGAAGGGTGTTACATTGAGGGAACACTGTATCTCCATCTTTATCTACAACGCCAATGACATTATGCCATATATGCCTTCAGGCCCCGAGATTACAAAACTTTTCTGAGTACGATTTCGTACTCAACTCGGAATTTTGTTCATAAAACGTCATGTGACATAGTCTGAGTACGTTTTTGTGCTCACAAAGTTTCGTAATCTCGGGGCCAGGCTTCTAAGACTAACATATGCCCAATATAGGGCATGGTTAAATTGCTCTGCGGGCAAGCTACTTTTTAACATTTAGCACATTTGGTGCCTTTGCTACTTCCCCTGACTTGCCTTGCGGGCAAATAACTCCATATGGAGCCAGGTTGAATCACATTCTCTCCCAACTAGACTAATCACAAATCACTGCTCAATGAGGCATCTGTGGTTGCCACCAGTGAGAAGAAGGTTAAAGAGGAGCTTCTATACTTCAGGGATAGAAATGAACACAGGCCATTTCTCCCAATGCTAAAGTTATCCTAAGGGCTAGTAGAAATTCATGTATTTATTTTTGTAAACATTTGTGCCTAATTGTGTTTGTGCCTAATTGTGTTTGTGCCTAATTGTGTTTGTGCCTAATTGTGTTTGTGCCTAATTGTATAACTATGCGGGCTAGTATGTTCTTAAAGGTAAATTTCTATCGCTGATATTTTTCACTCATTAATGCAGTTTATCACCTTTAAGAATTAGAACATCTGAATTTCAATACAATTTCAGGTTTCATGCAGCAAATCCTGTCGTCGCAAATGGGTGAAAGATTACTGCAGCGACGTTAAACTCCATATTCACTCACTCACAGCAAATCCTGTTAATTTTGCACGTTTTCTTTTTTAGTCATGGAGGTCACGGTCAGGTCAAGGTCGGTATTCTAGGTCACCAGCCACGTGACCATGCACTTGCGTGTCTGCACAACTGTCCCCTGCTGGCAGATTTGGCCGAGTGGAGCCACTGGTCGCTGGTGTTCGAGCCTCAACATGGAAAACTCAAAGAATTCATCCGAAAGTATGGCGGAATTACGACAGTAAACATTGAAGGTGAGATTTCATTGTAATTTATTTATCACTAAACAAATATTGCGAAGTGATATGCTCTTTTATGACAAGATTGACTGCTCAAAATGTAATCTTGAGTCGTATTTTTATCGGCTGTATTTACTGCACTTTTAAGTTTATAAAATGTTGTATTGCGGTGAAATATTCCCGCAGTGACATTAAAAAACAAATAAATTTAAATTCTTAATTTTAAAACAATAAAATAAGTCTCTGCATGAGAAAAAAACCCACTGGTTTGTACATTACTGATACGAGTGAAGAATTTATGCTGATCGCAATGGGTTTTTTTCTAGGCGGTACCAAGACAGTAACCACTGACATTGTTGCCATGGAAACCCAGCCCGGAAAGCTGCTGAAACTAGTCAGTCAGACATCTCCAGAGAAATTCCAGCATGCACTAGCCAACATGGACGCCAGTTCAACCTGCGGCCATCTTGTTTCAATAGTGATGGTGAACAAGGGCTTAGAGAACACGCCCACAGCTCTCCTGGCCAATCACGTGAAGACAGCACTGTTCACCATGCATGCCTCAGCCAATCAAACGCCAGGTAATTTGAGAAATAATTAATTACTTTATAATTTACTAAGAATGCAGCTGTAAATAATTATTCATAGATTCCGTTTCTGGACCCCAACTTTTGATGTAGAAATGAATGTGTGTGTGAGATTCTCCTGTTGTATTTAGATTCAGATTCTGGGCCCCAACTTTTGATGTAGAAATGAATCTGTGTGTGAGATTCTCCTGTTGTATTTCAGGCAGTCCTCCTGCATTCGCCGACCCAGCTGTTCAGTTTGTACAGCAATGCCTGGTGACGCTCCCTATCCGGATGTGTGTGGCTCTGGCTAGTCAGGTCGGTTTACCTAACTCGCGCCATATCAGTTTGCCTAACTCTAGCTCTAGTCAGATCAGTTTGCCTAACTCTGGCTCTAGTCAGATCAGTTTGCCTAACTCAAGCTAGTCAGATCATAATGCTTAACTCATGCCAATATGAATAATGAATTAAATACATAATTAAATAAATGAATCTATTGTCAATCCGACAATCTGATTGGTTCACGTGACCCCAAAACATTGCATTCATACTGTGATGAACGAAATTTTCTTAGGCCAGGTGCTTGATTGACAGTTTACCGGTCGCGGCTAATGTCAATTTCACATATTATTACGCTGCGCTTGCAAGTTAAATGATTAAATATATACGTTTTTGTTATTTCAGACTATCAAATGAATGTATTCTCTACCGACGTGTTACGTAATTTATTTATAAGGATTGACTGTCATTTTCTTTACGTTCATCGAGGTATGAACATAAAAACTGATGTGCAAACTTTTGTATGAACCGCTTCGCGGATTCATACAGTTTGCACATCGGTTTTACATTCATACCTCAATGAACGTAAAGAAAATGACAGTCAATCCTTAAATAACTAAATTAATTCATTAAAAATAATCACAAACAACGACCGTCATTTCTATTGGTTGTCTCCCCTTGTTTCAGATCTTTCTGGAGCCGCTGGGACAGGTAGTTGGCGCCACAAAGTCCAAGTCGATGTTGCTGTCGTGTTGTTGCGACGCGCGGCACCTCCAACAGCTGGAGAAACTGGGATGTCTACTGGGTATCCAGGAGTGGACCGACACTCTGATGGCCAAGTGTCAGCCGCCGGCCGACGCCATTACGCTGGTGTACTCGGCTTCCGAGGTCAAGGAGCTCATGGAGCAAGAGCTAGCTGTGGTGAGCGAGACTTGCAACAGTTGTCTCATCCTTGAACTGAGACTTGCAATTTTGTTTTTGTTGTTGTTGTTTATCTCACTCTTGAACTGAAACATTTCATCTCACTATCGAAATGACTTTCAAATCTCACTTTAGAAACTTTTTCATGGAGCAGGAGATGGTTGTGGTAAGTGAAACTTGCAACATCTGGAGTCGTCTCTCTCTTGAACTAAAACTTGCAACATTTTATTTCTATTTATTTTTTCTCTCATTTCATCTCACTACCAAAATAACTTAGGAAATCTCGCTTTAGAAACTGTTATGGAGCCTAAGAAGAGTTCATAGCCGTACTATAAGAATCGCTAAGATTGTCGTATGATCGTAAGAATATTTCGAGATTAGGCCCCGAGATTACAAAACTTTTTCCATACTCTACTCAGTACTCTACTCAAGGCCCTGTTCATAAAACGTCATGTGACGTCATAGCCCTACT
>JAUTBZ010077543.1:0-17419 GCA_032361785.1 Lepetodrilus galriftensis
GTCTGTCTGTCTGTCTGTCTGTCTGTCTGTCTGTCTGTCTGTCTGTCTGTCTGTCTGTCTGTCTGTCTGTCTGTCTGCCTGCCTGCCTGTCTGCCTGCCTGCCTGCCTGCCTGCCTGTCTGTGTGTGTGTTTGGGGTGTGCGTGTGTTTAGATGTGCGTGTTGGGGGGAGGAGGGTGGACATTCTACCATTCACTATATTACTACATTGATATTGTTGCAATCTGTTTATGGTGGGATGAAAACCTGATAAAATTTTACATTACGGTAAGACCCCCATGAGCCATAGCTGATACTGATTAACAGTACGATTCCTGTAGAGTAGGCATAAGCCTCTAACCAGTTTACATACAGCCTCAAAACAGATCATCTTCATAGTTATACGCACATCATAAAGTGAGATTCTGACATGATTAACCATATCCGTGTCAAGTGTACATTTGAAGCCATTACCCTTCAAGACAAATGTAAGCAATCGGATGGCCAGCCAGAACAGCTATCTCTCACACACACCAGCACACGGCTGTTCAGCCCACCGCTGCCACCCAGTGGTAATGAAGGGGCCAATTCTTCCCCAGGAAGCACAGATCTATGCTAGACACTGAGG
Source organism: Lepetodrilus galriftensis (assembly GCA_032361785.1). Lineage (NCBI taxonomy): Eukaryota > Metazoa > Mollusca > Gastropoda > Lepetellida > Lepetodrilidae > Lepetodrilus > Lepetodrilus galriftensis. The sequence continues at coordinate 606 of JAUTBZ010077543.1, forward strand.
ATCCTGTGTTCACGGATCTAAGACTGTCAGACATTGATGATGGAATAGAAAACAATGTAGTCGGAGCTGTCTGTCTCTCACATCAACGCACAGAATCATACATAATATTCCTTTTCTTAAATCGTCTAGTCACATCGAAACAGTTCTAAAGGTATTCAACCTTGTTTCTTCTTGAGATGATGCAAAAATTATTGAAACTAGTTTTCAACATATTTTGGGAAATTTGGGTCACAAACTTTATCTGAAACTACTTTCATTTAATTTGTCTAAACAAATTATGCTATCGATTGAATGTTGGTTAGAAATGTCCTGCGATCTTCAAGCCACAAGACATTGGTTCAACATGATTAGCCAATAAATAGAAATCGAAGGTGGTAGAATAGTTCCTTGTCTTATACTAGTGTCGCAGTCAATGTAATGTATTCCCTCTACATTGTTCATTATATCAATTATGTTCTGTACTGTTAGGATAATTGTACTAATTAAGAAATTCCAAACCATTATTAACAAACATGATATATATTACTACAAATGAAAAATATACTGTGTCAAGGTTGTATTTCCATGATTCAACAAGTAGCAAATCAGAATAAAACGGGAACCTGTCGTTTTATCCATCATTATATTTAAGACATGATCGTCATATGATGGTTGTTCATGCAAGTAAGAACGATTTGAACTTGCTGGTTAAATTTGTGTGAATGTCGCAGCTTGCGATATTTAACCAGGAATTAAAAAAGTATATTCAAAAATAATTTATGTGAAAATTGCTCAAACTTTCACATAAATTTGCTACGATTCTTTAAATATTTCTATCAGAAGTATTTGATGTTGTCAGGATACATCCATCAATCTACAAACAACAATTACAACTACTCCCCTGTCTTATCTCCCTTGGGCCACCTAAAAGTCTGTCCACCACAAGGGAGGTAATCATGGAAAAATTGGCCATCTGACAATCAGTTGAAGGTTAGTAGTACGTCTTAATGACATCACTGGCACTGGCCACACCCACTATCGCTGCAGTCCCTGGGCGACTTCTTGCTGAAGATAACACTGAGAGCAACCAGAGAAGATTGTTTGTTTATCCGTTACCATGGGTTACCTGCTGCAAATCTGATGGTAACTCTTCCTCTAAACCCCAACTCGTCCATCATTTGTTATCACTTGATGGTAAATTGGTAATTTGTAATGTTTCTGACTTTTTATATTATGATGATCCATAGAAACTGATTCAAAGGTTTTCGCACCTGGCATATCATTGATCTTGTGGTCTGTTTCGAGTGGGCAGAAAGTCCAGAACAACTGTGATACAGTAAGAGACAAAAGCAACGGCTGATGCAGGTTGCTATGTATGAGAACTGCGACGCATGTTAGATATACAGAGATGTAGTTATAACGTAGGATTTTGAATACATTTCCAACATATCCCATGTTTATCAGCAGTTCCGGCCCAACACCCAGAATTTGATACCAATGTCGTAATTGTATTGAATACAATTACATTGAATTTCTATATTTCTACACAAGTATCATGTTTATTGTTTGTCATATCATCAAATATCCTCAACTATTTCTTAAAGAAAAGTACTGTAACTGTAGATGAATAATGATGAATCTTTCGAAAGTATTGCATAATTTTCTTTATTTTTTACTTCATTTTGCATCTTGATCATCCCATTTCAACAAACTGCTTGAAAACTCGTACATCAACCCCGAAACAGGAGCCTAGGCAAGTCTAGCCGACTTCACCAGATACTGAAGGCAACTGTGGAAAGGTCAGTAGGAACCAACCTCCCATATACAACATAAGTAACCAGCTGCCTGGGCACGGGGCGTACCATTCCCACTGCAGGGGGAACAGGTAGCTACATCAGCAGTGCCAACATCCTCTAGACATTCCAGCAAACACCTGGACCGCTAATAAAAAACCCTCCGCTAGTCTTGAAGGGCATGGGAATGGGAAGCCATCTACCTATCTACCAGTGTTGCACAATTTGCTATGTGGTTTATGAACATCAACAACCCGTCTACCACAATTCTCAGATCAGAATCCCATCATGAGGGAATAAACATTGTGGTGGTGTATACTATTAAAGTATAAAGTATAACACAGATTGTGTACGATTTAAGACTTCAGAGGTGCGGTGGTGAAATCGGTAACAGTAGAAGCAGTTGGCCAACACACCTGACATATAATGCTTCTTTCTAGATATACACATATTGTCCTCAACCCCGATAGCATGGGCCAGTCGTTTCTTCAGAGGGCGATCTAATATTACTGATGCTCACTCACTCCCCTACCCCCAGCTTTACAATGAGGCATCTGCCAACATTTGTACCTACTCTTCACTGACTTCAGCAAGCAATGTACGTACTTCCAGAAATAATTTTCATGAATCACTCATATAACCTGGTTACTCAAGACAAATTTCACCTTTCAGTAGACACCGTTACCACCTTTCGAGACTGTACCTCTTTGACTTTCCTTCCAGAAACGCATCTATGATGGTTGGAATAAAAGGTCAAGACCAAATATATAATACCCCATACTTTGGATCTTGGCATGCTGCCTGGAAGCCAGTCCAGAATACATGCTCTTGACTTCAATTATTTCAGCTTGGTTTGTGATATTATGATGAACAGATTTTCTTTTTTAAATATCACTGGATTAACCTTATCACTGCTGGAGACAATCAGATGTGCCCTAAGCTAAATACAATATACACCAGGGATTCAATATTAGCCACTAGTCAAAAAGAGTATTTTTTTTGTAAAACGAAATATTTAGGCATTAATAATCACATTACTAATTAGAGAATGAATTGAAATACAAAAAAAAATATAATGAATTCGCATTATTTAATTTTAAATACACGATAATGCACTGATGGCATTATTTTCTGGTTACACATTTGTAAAAAAAAAAAAATGTCTACACCTGGTAAAATAATTGCCTTGTTAGTTACGAAAGTATGTTACTCTACTTCTAAAACCTCAACCAGTTTCTAATTCCATGTCCATTTGGCATGTTTATAAAATAACACTGATATCCTACAACAAACAACAACCACAAACCATCCACGCATTTCTGGTGTCTCAAGTCTTTCCGACATGGACCCAATCCACATACGTAACATTAACCCCCAAAACACTGACACACGACATAAGCAGCAATAATTACATTTTTTTCTCTCCAAATCACGTGTTTGTTTACAAACACTCCTTTCTCATTATCCAGTAACCAATGTACCGCAAATCTCTCTATCTGCGTCTTTCGAGATGCCCGACAAGACGGCTGCCGCAAAGCGAGCATCCCACAAACCAGGAAGCAAGAGAGGAGGGGGTGCCACTAATTGTAGTAAATATGCCGAGTGAGCAACCGACCCCTTCCTCCTCCATTCCTTTCCATCTGACTAAGTACAGTCGGTGGTGGTGTAACAGTGTAACACTGTAACAGGGCAACCACCACAGTATGATACTGTACTCACGATGGAGCCATGGAAAACAAGCCCTGCAACAAGGTCAGGTATAAACATTTACTCATCGCAGTATTTTCCAGTACCGACTAAACCCCAGAATTCTGACACGCAGGAACGAACGAACGGACTCCAGTGCTTCTAATCTTGATTCCAAGAGTTGGAGAATATCGGCCAAGAAAATACATGTTCAGTAATATATATACACGATAATATGGATGGAATTTTAAACTTACTTTTAAAAGTTACTGGATCTACTTACAAATGAGTCATGTAAGAAATGTTTTCAAATAAAAAAAAATATATAAAAAATACTACTACTTTTCAGGATATCCATTTGTATTGTTTACACATTGAGAAGAAATGGCATGCTTGATATGGGCAGAGTGTTTTACTTTTAACCCTCTCCATGATGAAGACAACTGGAAATGACCTAAAGAGCAGTGTCTATGTCTAACCAGCAGGGAATGGGTTAAAACTATTTAAGGTTTTCTGTGTTTCTTGTATCATAAAGACATCAACTGACAAATCTATTCACATTTCTATTATTTATGTAACAAGTCAAATTGTGTGTTCCGTTCCTTTTACGAGGTCAAATCAATATTCTATTTCTTACCATAATACAAACTCAAATCCTTATAAATACTAAGAAGATGGAACAAAAACAAAAGATAAATAATTAATAACTCTATTACTGGTCATCGCTATTAACACTATCTCTGCAGAAATAGACAATCGTTGATCATTACAGATTTGAAGATAGGACATCTCTGCCTCCAGGAGGAAAAGGGTTAATGAAATAAATTGGTTACGGGTTAATGAAATATATTGGCCATGGACTAATATGGAAACCTCCATAATTGTATTCATGAATACTCTAAATCAAGATATGAATTAAGAGAAGAAAATTAAAATACACCAAATTAATAATCTACAATTTTGTACATCCCTATTTATAAACAAACCAATACTGACTTTGTATTAATATTAATCTTAACACAGCTAGCTCAACCTCGCAGAGACACAATTGCAACATATTCGGAGTGTGTACACAGACAAGAGCAATTGTATTTATTTATAACCAAGTGTCATTACGGACCCGAATTCCAAAGACGTCTACCTGATAATAAACGCATACAAATATACCCATGCAAGCTGACAAAGTACATGGCGTACATACATAGCACTGGACAGCTACGAATCAGGAAGATGGTGCCAAAGACGCATATTTATAGAAACTGACCAATTTATGCGCAGACACAGAGTGACCGCTTTGTCTTCGGGACAAGTGGACTGTAATCTAGTTACGAGGAATACAACGTACACATCCTGACCATGACAAGGCACTCGACACGTGATTTATGTCTCGATATACATTGTATATAAAAACAATGCATAGTTAATGAGTAATCGTCCTTGTGCATTATGTTGTTTACCGTATGTCATACACTGATTCTTATCAATTCATTACTGAGATGTCTAATCACTGATTGTTCGTAACATCAGTCAAAATATTATATTTGGTTCAATGATTTTCAAACAGTAATATATATATTGGATGGACATTTGAACACTGATTTAACTTCCTAGTATATATCTGCTCTTCGGAAAAGCTGTTCACACAATGTGACTATTTGCAACTGTCAACAATAACAAATGTATTTATTATTTCCAATGAACACACACACACACCACAAACAGATGTTTTTAAACAATTGGGTTTAGAGTTGCTTTCTACAATTTTTCAGTCTAATATCACGACTTGTCAGTTTAGGGCAGAAGGAAATCCGCAACATCTTTAGTGCTGACTGTTGCAGTAAACCTGCGAGCACTGGCTGGTACTGACAAGACTAAGGATATCTGCATTGCCACTCTACAGACAGCGCATCCTATCAATATATCAGAAATGTAACTTTCGGGGAAGTTTCGCGAACATTGATGCCGAGACCCCAGTCCAAACGTTTTACCAATGCACTACCATCCAGCCCTCGTATATAATATCAAATAAATGACTTGTAAATTCAGGGTTGAAAATTCCCCCTCGCGCGGCGGCCCAATCCATTTCTTGTAATGTTAAAGGTATCCTACGGGCGAGTAGAAATTTCATTGTTTTGTTATTTATATCATTATTCGGGCGAGTACATTTTAAAGTTAAGTTCCAACCCTGTAAATTTGAACATGCTAATATTATCATGATTTTCAAAGGTAGCCATAGTTACACATACAACAAGAAAGTGCAAGAATTTTGTAGTTTACAAAAGTGACACCACTATTTTCAACAACAGCAAAATACATGTACAAACATTACTATTTAGCTTCCTACTAGTACTACGGCTAGCTACATCTTCTCATTGTAAATGATTGTACCGGTATGTATGTAAACATCAAAACATTCAAGATAACACACACAAGAAAGGCTATGACAAATGAATTCTATGTTTAACATAGAAACTAGGTCAATAATTGTTGCATCCAGGATGAGCCTGAATGCTGAAGATGTTTAAAAAACACACTACTGGCAACAAGTGTGTACATTCATAAAGGTAACTTATCTAGGTCATTGGGTCAGAGTATCCTAATCATTATCATAGATTTATATACTATTCCACTATGGCCTGTATACCAGGGTATCGTTTCTCGAAGCTCTCTTAGCCGCTAAGGGGACCATAGCACTCTCTTTGCTGATAGCTAATGCATTGCTAAGAGAGTGATATGGTCCCTTAGCGGCTAAGAGAGCTTCGAGACCCTGTCCTACACAACACTCTCTCAACAAAGTTCCAGCTTACCATTTAATACTATGGAATCGCAATTTGGATAGTGTGGGCAGTGTGTCTGACTAATGGATTGAGATGTCCTGAGTTTTAACCCACATCAATGAATTTGTTGGCATTAGATCCATGAGATTTACCTTTCTGATGCGACTACAAGCAACGATGGGCTTCGATGATCGCGCACAGGTACAATTCTTTGTTTAATTATTAGTATCGGCGGATGCTCTCAGGTGTACAGCTAGGTATGTGCAGGTTCCTTCTTGCCATAAAACATGACAGCAATATTACTGAAACTGTCTTAAAACTGACTCTAAACGATGGAAACATTTGAGGAATAGTTTTGTATATTTGCCGTAATAATTCTTAAATGCATGCACTCAGTATATTTCTAAAATGATGCTGATATTTAAACGTTTCTAGTTTGTTAATTTGGTTTTATTGACATATATTTGACAAGTTACTGAAGTTAAACGTGTAGATGTAAAGCATGCACTAGTGTGCATGGTGTAACTGTAGAAACTCTAATGACTTACGTTATAAATACTGGATATTTAGGATTTATTACAGCTTTTACTATGTTGTTGTCATTATAGTCAGATGAAAGTTTTACATTTAAGAGGAAGTCTGTAATTGCAATATGATTACCTTTATATGTTTAGGTGAGGTAAATCATACATCATAACCATATGTACATGATGCAATGTTGCTAATATCAGAATTATGTTAATAAAGTTAACATCCATTAACCATGTTAAACGTGTCTTGTGGTGAAATTATATGGAAAATAAACCTATGGCTATGGTTTATTTGGGTTGCAGACGTTTCGCCCCATAAGTTGCAACCCCAGTCATTACTCCCCTATCAGGGTTAGAAGTACCCACTCGCCCAGCGGCCCGATCCATTTCTCGTAATGTTAAAGGTATCCTACAAGCGAGTAGAAATTTTATGTTTTGTTATTTATATCATTATCCGGGCGAGTACGGTTTAAGGTTCCAACCCTGTCCTACCTGTACATTTTCGACCCTATCTAAATTTTGAGATGTACATATTCACCTGAACCCACCAGCTATTTTTTTTAAACGTCTCCCTGCTGGATTAGGTACAGGTTCAGCCCTTTAGGGCATCTCTGGTTGCCTTGATTGACCGCACTATCAACATTAATTTCAAAATTATTAGCTTGGTACCTTCAGCCTTTAGAGGCATGATCAGAAACAAACTCGGCGACGGTCAAGGCCATTGTGTATCTACTTGACCATTGTGTATCTATATAGGTAAATGAAATCGGAACATCTTGTTCGACCGCGAAATATACGATAGGGACGAAAACGATGCGCTAAAAATTACGTTGTGAGCGAAAAATTACGGTGGAAAGAAAGGACCACGGACTAAATATTGGTGGAGGCGAAACTGTCATGGACTTGGGGTGGATTGACTGGGAAGTAATGACTAGGTGGTGCTGACAGTACGGGTCTAATGATATTTTTGGATAAGATATTCAGGGTTAGAAGTTACCACTCGCCCGGCGGCATGATCCATTTCTCGTAATGTTAAAGTTCCTACAGGCGAGTAGAAATTTTATATTTTGTTATTAATATCAGTATTCGGGCGAGTATGTTTTAAAGTTAAGTTCTAACCCTGGATATTATAGTTTTTTTCCCTCAATAATTTTAAATTGGATGCACCTTGCAAGCTTTGCACATGTTAAAAAGAACAAACCACTGAGATATAGTTGATTGGGAAAGTAAAAATAATTATTGGTACAAAATTACATGTATTTATAACTGTGTGTTCAAATAAACAAAAATTGGCATTCAACTCACAACTCCATGTTCCAATACATCGAGTTCTTTCCTCGGCAACATAAATACAAATGTTGAAATTAATGTCTAAATTGAAAAAAAAGAGGAATTTATGTTCCTCTATGAAGACCAACTCTCGAATAAGTACAGTCAGCAAATTTAGCAAATGTCCTAAAATTTGTTGTTATCGCCAATCTGAGGATATTAATTTGTATATTTCGCTCTCGTTGTTTATGTAAAGCATGATAATTACACAGGCTGTCTGTCATGCCCCTGTCAGAGCTGTGTAAACAAATGCATCATCAGCACTGCACTTGGATAGGGGTTTAAATGGTGCATTTCATTTCCTGAAAGTGGCAGAAACTACCACACATAGGTATGATAGTACCAGCTACTTGCGTCGGCCTTGTAAGGCACCTACGCCTTGTAATCAAAGATCCCCATGAAGACAACTAACCGAAAAACACTGGGCAGTTTGGATTGACTTAACTTCAGGTGGTTTACTCGACTGAGGAACTGGCAAATGTTTCGACTGTCAACAACTTCAGGGGTATCGGGTTATCAGGCCAGTTCTCCGATATCCGACTAGATCGGGTGTCGGAGATGGGTGGAATGTGAAATTATGACTATGGTGTGTCTGTTATCAGTCTTTGGAATGTGTATGCAAAGCTAATTATGATCGTTCCATCTATTTTTACCTGATGCAAAGCTGTCAGTCCATCGACATTTGCAGTGTTGATGTCGGCCCCTCTGTCCAAAAGTCTAGTGACTTCTTCGCGGTCCCCGCTTGAACAGGCGGCCAAAAATATACATCCATCGTGAAATTGAACTTTTCTAGGTTTTAATTTCGGGGAACCAGGCTCTCTATTGGTCTCAGAATCCTCCCATCGCTTTAATTGTTCCTGCCTTCGAAACATGGCATTAACTTGTTTCTCCTCCGCCATGATAGTTCATCCTTCGGGAGAGTTTAACCTATATCGGCCGCGAGCGAACTATAAAATCATTTTGCTATATATTCTTCAATAGAAGGGGCATAACTGCTAAAAATGACAGGTGGAGGTCCGAACGCACTGTTCAAAACGAGGCTATTCAAGTGATTACCTCCCCTCTAGAGGGCACTTTCATTCGCCAAACATCGGTTTTCACCGAATGTACACGAACCATAAATGTAATATATTCTTTACCACTAATGCAATAAGTTGTGTTTATGTTATTGGTATAGTCATCTGTCGATATAAGAATATTAATGACATACATATATATATGCAAACTTCAGTAGATCATTAGACCTGTACATGCAAGTGGTTTTTTTAAATTTATCTAAATAAACTACATATACTAAATAATTGCTAGTAGTTTAGCTCTTTGTGCATTTATTCAGAATTTCAGACCCAGCAAACAACGACTTTGAAATGCCAAACTGAAGTATGAAAAAGGTTAACCTTCTATCAATTGCCAGAGTTGGATTAATCTAAATGATTGCTGCTCTATGGCATGTTCCTAGTACCCACTAGCAGGGGGAGGGTTAAATAACTGGTACCGGTATCCTATTGACCATGATTAACACAAATTACAGATCATTGGATTTCTAAACAAACGTGCTATTCGTCAGATATTCTGTGAATTAGCAGGCCAATAATAGCCAGAAACAGATGGAAAATACATTAATGTAATCGAAGAGGACCAAAACCCGCCGCCTCGCGGCCCTTTACACCGCCAATGTTTGTAACTACGGTGTTGATAGTAATCTACAAGAAACGAGGATACTCCAAAGAATCACAAGAATACCATAAGAAGCTACAATTGACCTCATAGATAGCCAAAGGCACGTCAAGGTTGACTGGTGACCCCAAAATCCCAAAGGATACTCCAAAGAATCACAAGAATACTACAATGAGCTACAATATTGACCTCTTAGATAGCCAAAGGCACTTCAAGGTTAACTGGTGACCCAAACAACCCAAAGGATAATTCAATGAACTTCAAGGACCTACATGGCCCAAGGAACTCCAAGGATGACCCAAACAGCCCAAAGGAATCTCAAGAGTGGCCTATTGATCCCAAATGATCCTCCAACCTATACTCCATGGACGACCCAAAGAGCCCCCAAAATAGGTTACTCCAAGCTACCCAAAGGAACCTATAAGGGATGACCCCCAAAGCCCAAAGCAATTCCAAGGAAACCGGAAGATACCGCAGGGACCCTAAGCTAGTACATATATTATAATCTATGGCTAGTACAACGCAAGGATACTCCTAGGAACTTCAATAATCATGACCCAAAGGCTCCTCAAGGATGACCAAAACGACTCAAAGGAACCCACAGGATATTTCAAGGAACTCTCTCTGATACAAGAAGGAAACAACCCCAATGGTAACCGAAGTATTGAGACCTTGCATGTGACGTCAATCAATAAGTCACATAGCATTGCGGGTGGCAAGACAATGGGATTTTCCGCCGTTGCTCACGTCATCACATTGTTTTCTGCCACCCAAACCGTTTTTTGCCACCCGACGATTGTTCCGTGCAAGGCCTCAATAAGAGATCATGTGCCTCATAGGGCGATTCACTCATTTTATTCATTCCACAATTTACGGCACTGGAAATCTACAAGCCGTTGGTAGAGGATGAACCCAATGATAACCCAATGGAAACTCTAAGGGTTATAAAGAACCCCTAATATAAGAAGTACCCAGTGGAAGCAAATTGAAATTTCCCAAGGAAGGAAACATCCTATATTGGAAATAACACAACAATCTGAAATGTTGATACATTCATGACAAACTGTTTAATGTATGCGTCGCTCAATATTTCGATTATATCTACTGTCATGAATAACCGTATGCTAGTACTTTCTTTGCATTCATTGAGATTCCTTGACGTGCTTTGAGGAGGTACCAGTGAACCTCCTTGGAATATCATCGGGGTTCTTTGGAATTTGTGGGGTTCTACATATCTTTGCTTCATGGTCACATGGATATTTTATCAGCTGATTATGTGTTGTTGCAACCACGAACGTGTTTATTGCTTTATATGTCATAATTGTTACGATTATCATTGGCAAATTTAAGTTACGCATTTTCCGTATTCAGATATTAAAACATATTAATTAATGTCTACTGACGTTCCGTTTTTAACTTGCGCATGGTTATGGTTTCCAGATTTATTATGATATTAAAATACATGCAAATCTCAGTAGCCTATAGATGGAAATATGGATGTTAACAAGTACTAACTGTTAATAGATACCGCATTGGAAAAGAACGGAACATATCTTATAAATATTTCCCTCGGCGTTTTCATTCATTATGCAACGTACATAAGAACATTTAATACTGGGGAATGTTAAGCTACTTTAACTGGTATGCATGATACCCTTTCTTACATTCATTAGATGTTTAGGCTATATTGTGCATGATTAAAATTACACAACAGGATCAGCATACCAATATTAGCATATAGTGTGTTGTGTGGGGAATACTACGAGTTCACAATCATGGCTGCTATCACAAATGTCCAAATGCAGATGCCACTTATTTTGCGAAAGATCTGTGCATATAAGCTCGTTGATGGCATTTGTTGTTCATGTCACTCTAGGAACATTGCAATGTCCGTAAGATCCGGACAGAGACGTAATGAGAAGTCGAATGTTCAGCAAGGCAAGTACTATTAGTCAAAGTCATAAACATGGTGTCACAGTTTTCGTTCCCAGATCGGATGGTAGTCTGACCAGCTGCTGACTGTCTGTAGTCATTTAGCAATCCAACATACCACAGTACAGAATACATAATACTATAAATATAATACATACATAAATACATGTCAACACAGTAAGTAAGTTAAAATAATTAGAACAACGAATTGATGTAAACTTCAAGAGTTGATGTAAACTTACTAATGATTGCATTTATCATGTTTATGTCTTCAGATAGCGGTGAATTCAGGGCATATCAAATTCCTGGTTTGAAAGTGGAAGAGAGGAAAAGGTTTATTAGGCGATGGAAGAAAGAGGTATGTGTTTTAGAAGATGCAGGAATAATTGTGATTGATATTATTATTATCGTAACAATCTGTTAATTCCAGGATATTGCATCCTGTTTACAGTGTCGCCTTTTTAAAATATTCATTTAGTGCCCACAATTTTGCAATAAGTATTTTAGAATAGAATTTCCACCGTTTACATCAAATCATTACTACCCATTTTACAGTTATTGATTAATCTTGACATTTAACCCAGTTATGTTTCTTCAACTTTCTTGATGGCAGGTTCCGCCCCCGCGCTTCCGACGCATGCTTCCAGACCAGGACTGGACCAATGTGTGGCCGGCCGCCGCGACCTTCAAGTGGAGTGTCGTACCACTTCCTGTCAGACAAGGCGTCGCTGAGGTTTGTATATTGCCATGTACAGTTTACTTGCCTAATTGGCAATGTCATTATACTTGTTTTAACATATTTGTAAATTACTGCTTAATAATTTGTCTCATATTGGTGAAATAATCCTGCAGCAGAATGAAACAACAGATGAATCAATCAATCCAAGGGGGTGTGGCTCCGTGACTTGTCAATTAGTGTATTACAGAAAGCCAAGCAGATTTAGTATGAATATATCAGCACAATTTCCAAGGAAAATTTGTCAATTGTCTTGATTTATTTAAATATATAGTTGCGATCTAGTTTTGAATGTGTTCTGATCAAAATATTATGGAATTTTGTTTCTTCCTGATGAAGCTATCAGATTTCATCATAATCACATGACCTCTGGCCCACGATTACAAAACTTTCTTGAGTACGATTTCATGATCAGCTCAAAATCTTGTTCATATAAAAATTTGAGCTTGAGCATGAAATTGTACTAAAAAACATTTAGCAATCTCTGGGCCTGATTTCCTAAAGTAGAAAATGTATCAATTTTATTTAGATGCCAGTTGTAGAGATTATATCGCATGAATCTTGTATGTGTTCATTCTAGCTGTGGTAACCTAGGAATAGTATACAATAATGAATTGCATTTTGTATTTTGCAGAGAGTCACAGAAAACGATGGCATCGTCCCTGATAAATATGGCAATGCAGAATTGATGAAACCGCCAAACTTTCTTCACCTGACGCCTGATCACATCAAGAAACAATGTCAAGCTATAAAGAGTGAGATAGCTTGTCCTTTGGTTCTAAATATTTGATTTTCTAAATGTGCATTTTAGTGTATGAATAATATTTAAAATGTTTTGCTAATATCAATACAAGCCATCTAGTTCCAAATTTGGTCTTTCTGCGTGAATAAATTAAATCATGTTTTTCGTCACAAATTGGTGATAGTTTCCGGCAGCGACGTTAACCTCCATATTCACTCACTCACTCACTACATCATGTTTTTAGTTTACTGGTATATAAATTCACATTTCGCCCAATAAGACATTATTGGAAAATCTTCTCCACTCATTTTAACATTATTTTGGATTTTCTTTCTCTTCAGAATTTTGCACGAAATGGCCAAAGGAACTCGGACGCAAGTCCACAGAATGGAACTTCCCTATCACTGTAACTACAGCCGACTTTTGCTTTGCAAGTCCATCCATCAGAGACGACCGGGCGCGGGCAGTCACCATACAGGTGTGTGTCAGTCGCTTTGCCACGAACAAAAGCAAAAGATTCAGAGTTACCTGCCCCGAGGACCAATCATCAATGTTGGCAAAAGTTACCTTTCTGATAGAGTTGTTACTTATTAGGATTGTCGCGCATAGATTGTCACGCATGGGTCATGGCTGTGACGTAAATCACTAATTCATTTATTTCTGTTCCTTCACTCGGCCTGTATTGTGGCAGTGCAATTGGCGTCCTAGGTTCATCAGTACCATTGTCGCAAATGGGTGAAAAGATTCCCACAGCGACGTTAAACTCCATATTCACTCCCTCACTCATCAGTTCCAGTGGGTGTTCGTAAATACTACGCACGACAGGTGTTGCAGGTTTCCTCCTATTTCATGTCTCCTTGTGCTGCAAAATGACAAGCTGCTGTATAATCTTGAAAACGGTTCTAAATCCCCAATTCTGATTTTAGAATTTGTTTGTTATTGAATTGGGATTTAATATAAATACACTTTCCAGATTCTTTCACTTATAATAATACAATTATCATAATATAATTACTCATTGTATTGTATAAAGCATTACCTAAACTCAGTATATTAAACACAATTTGGGATTAAGTCCGAATCCTTTGATCCTTCATCCACGTTTTTGTTTAGAATTGTTTAGGCCTTTTTTCAGTATTCATGTATTAACCACAGGCGCTTTTTTGTTTTACCACAGATTTAATTAGTCTTGACTCTTTCAGCTGAAGTTGTCACACCTCAAGTTGGACTACCATGCCCGAGATAAACTGTACAGACTTGTAGGACATCGCTACAACCCCACGACAGACACACTCACAATCGCCACCAACAGGTCAGAGTTCACGAACGGTCATTGGGGCCTTAGAGTAACCTTTTAAGGTTTTATTATAATTATTATTGAGTAATGAAAATCTGAGAATCAATTTGATTTAAGTTGTACATGTTTGAGACAAATCTGGTGTTGAGATAAAATGTGTACTAATTAGATAAATGCTAGTTGGTTTGTTCCTGCCACAGACTTACTGAATAATTTATTTTGTTTTGTTGCAGGTGCCCTGCCAGACATCAGAACTACGACTACGCCATGTACCTCCTGACTGCTATCTACTACGAGTCATGGGTCAGTATAGTAATAATTATACAGTAAAATTATGACACTCTTCTTCACATACCAACATGTGCAAATTGAGCAGTTTTGTCTGTTCCGTCTATCAGACGTCACCCCTCTGCACAAATTAATACTTACTCAAAATATATGCTGGATTAGACACAGGTATTGCTCTTTAGGGCATCTCTGGTTGCATTCAGCATAGAATGGGTTAATGGTGCAAAAGTTTACATTTCATAATTTTGGTTAGAGAATATAAAACAAGAAGTTGAAGTTTTGTCATTCATTCCATGTTCTGTATTGATTAAAAAATTCTTTTTTTTAAATTAATTTAAATCTTTTGGTGACACTGATAGTCATGTTTCGTCTCGTCCTCAGAAAACTGAGCCATGGGAGTGTGACAAGGCGGAGGCCGACATGGAGACGTATCATTGGGACAACAGTCGGTCCAGCCAGGCCATCCTCGGTCTGCTACAGCGGTGCAAGGAGCTCGACCAGGTACCAGTCTACCAATTGCTGCCAGGCGGCCATTTCACATGTCCTCCAAAATACACAAAATTAATAATTTTAGAAAATTCTGATATTTAAAAAAAAATCAATTCCTTGCTTCATGTTTGTGTGAAGGTTTGTTTTGCATTGTATGTATTTAAATATAAATTTTTGTTCGGTCAATCGTCCATCCGACTCTTACATATTAGGATAAATTTTCACAATAAATTGGTATTATTAGTAGTCTAAATTACTTACGATTTTGATAGCTTTCCGGGAATATACCAAAATATTTTTCTTTAATTTTATCAAATTTCTGCTGATATTCCTTCAATACATTTTTAACCCTCTCCCTGCTGTATTACACACAAACACTCCTCTTTAGGGCATCTCTGGTTGCTATCAGCATGGTGAGAGTTAAACGTTTGGGAACTGTCTACAATGAGGTACACAAGAACACTGGAGAACACCTCAGGATTAACCTTTCCAACTGCTTTCACTTTTCAGAACGCAGACGCCGATAAATCTGACAAGAAGTTGCCATATTTGCCGTCCGAAGTGTCCGAGACGACACTTCTTGACCTCGAGCCTGTCAAAGCCTACAAGGAGGCCATGGTGGAGCTCAATAATGGGGGCGAAAACTTCGAGTCGCTAACGCAATACAAAGCCTCGGTGAAAAAACTCCTGGGCATTCAGACGTCGTGACAACCGTTTGATCGACGTGTAAAAACAATATAGAGAACTACCTGACTATTCTTGAGAGCGCTGCATTGTTGGCGCCATTGTGTCTGTGTCGTCATAGCAACAGTATCGTAGAAAGGGACGCTTCTATTGAAGGCCGATATAAGCATGCAGCCTCTGTGATGTTCGTCGCAAATGGGTGAAAGATTCCTGCAGCGACGTTAAACTCCATATTCACTTACCTCTGTGATGTAAAAGATTTTAGGGACTTTGCCTTGATGTTTTCGCTTGTTCTGTATTGACTAACAAATGCATGTAGGAGTCAGATATATGATGAACTAAAAATGAAGACATTCTGAATGTGTGTGTCATAATAACCAGGTGCACATGTATTTTGCACTAAATCCTCACTTGACAACAGGCTCTAAGCGCTACATTTAAAAAAATAAAATTGTGGTATTAATATATAAAGTCGCTTTCAAGATACACAGTCCAATGGATCAGTGTGCACATATTCCTTCTCAATTCCCGGGAAGAGGAGAGAGTTCACATTTAACCGTATCCCCACTGGAGGCAACTGCAGATGCCATAGATACATGGCAGTAATTACGAAATACTCAAGGAGGGAGAAGTTTATGGTGTTGTCATGTTTTGAAATAGTGTGCTTTGCAAATTGCAATGATAATTAATCTGGGCCCGTATTCTCGAACATATCTCTTCAAACATTAACATAAGCAGAACACAGTTAGGAAAATTCTTAGTATACAGGATATCGTTTCTCAAAGTTCTCTTAGCCACTAAGGGACCATAGCGCTCTCTTTGCCGATAGCTAACACTAATTGCTAAGAGAGTGCTATGGTCCCTTAGCGGCTAAG
>JAUTBZ010077654.1:0-17416 GCA_032361785.1 Lepetodrilus galriftensis
ATTATTATTATTAATTATTATTATTATTATTATTATTATTATTATTATTATTATTTATTTTGTAAACTGTGAGTATAAAAGACTTGAATAAGCGAGGATTTCACTTGCGAAATGTTATCAAATTATCTATGTATTTATTATTTGAACTTATTATTTAATTTTATAGTTATTGTTATTCATCATCACCATTATCATTAGTACAATAAGAATTGACAAGCTACAAAATAAGGATACATAGAAAGTTGATATCATCCTGAAATTAATTGAGAAAACGTTCTACCAAAGGGTGGATCTAGGCTATTAATATCTAAATCTGTATGGGTATTATTGAATGGCAAGTCGGAAACGATAATATATTTCCGGATTCCGCTGAAATAATTTTGATTCGTATTGCTCAAATATCCTATATTATCTAGCAATACTGCCATGAATTCATGGTTAGAACCTTCCAACGAGGAACAACAAGGACATTTGATATTAACATATACTTATTCAATAAATGTGTGAACATTGAGATATTTAAAATCGAAATCACATAATACATACTGAAACACGTGTGGTGTCACCTTAGGCAAGTGTCTTACTCTTAGTTCAAAAATACCCCTATTCACCCAGCAGATAATGGGTACCCGGTAGGATGACATGGGCATGTGAATAAGTAGCGCCATGATTGACAGTTTGGTTTGCATACTTCCCAGGGAGTTGAGAAGGAAAATGAGAGGACACTGCTCCATTCAGCGGAGTGATAATGTAGCGATATATGAACACGCTTTCGACGTGGATTTGTTGCGATATAAATGCGCACATTATTAGTTATAGTCACAGGCATGTTTCAACTTATCTAGATACGTAATTTAATAATATATACATATCAAAATTCGAAGGGCATTGCGTCAGTTACTAAGCATACATATACACATGCATCGGTCTGGAAAGATAGCTAGATGATTAAAGATTAAATACGATATGATATTCATAGTTTTAATGTCATGACTTTTGATAACGTTAGGTTTCAGAAACACTTGAAATATTATTTTTAATTAAATAAATATTTAAAACTTTCATAAATGACCCGGACAGAATTTGAATTGCCGAGTACTAGTGGTACCACGATGTAACCTTGAAACTGAAATTAATCAGTGAATACATTGTCATTGATCGACATCATGTACTTCATTATTTGACTCATTGTACAACGACATATATGTCATATACATATTATCAATAGATGAAAATCCGGAACATCTGGCATGCATGTATATACATACAATCTTTTAAATTGGACACAATGAATAATTAATTATATATTACATGCAAATTCGATTCTGTTTTCAAACTTGTTCATTTAGTGTCCAAAATGTTAAACATTTATGCATTTTAGGAAAATACCTAATCAGTTACCGTGGTAACCTTGTGCCGTGGTAAATTCATACCTTTATACATGCATTTTCAAGTCGACCAGTAATTATGTTTTGTTAATATTGAGCCGATTAACCGGAAACATGGTAAAGTTAAACGTTAATAAATAATTTAATTGAGTTGAATTGTATTAATTAAGCTATAATAAGATAAGACACTTAGTAATCATTTAAGATTTAATTACGTAAGCTGTCCACTGTCCAATATTTAAGACTCATCTTAAAACACATCGTTTCAAAGGTTACTACAAACCAACTTAATTAATAATTACACAACAGCTAATATAACTAGCTTGTCTACCTTGTCCAGTTTCATGTGGATTTTCTATTATTCACGTATACACTATTACTAGCGATCCAATGCTCCACGCGCCTATAGCAGGATATCGGCGCTTCATAAATGTATTATTTCTTATTAATTGATCATGCGCACAGAATATTGAATTAAGTTAGAAAACTATGGATGGTTTTGTTTGGGAATTATTAATAGTTTAGGTGCAGTCCTTCCTCCTTTCACCCCACCTCCCCCTCCCCCTCACTTTTCGGTTACTTGCAATCCGGACATGTAACTAAACGGAGGGTACCAAACGGAGAGAGACCGGAAATCCGCTTTGAAACTTGATATTGTTTCTAGGAATATTATATTCAAATACTTATATTGAAGGACTGTAACTTATAATAAATGTTCAGCGTGCACCGCCGTACTAGATCACCCATGAGGTGATGTTTGCATTATATAACAATGACGAACAGTAAAGTCATAATAAAAAGAAATATTGGCATGTGAAATCTATATTATTTCATATTTATATATATTTTATTACTTCATAGTCGTAGCAAAGTCATTATTCCGGTACTTTGATCACAAATAAGTTCAGAATAACTAAATTTAATTGGCAGAGAACACGCATTATCCGAATTAATTACAATAATATATATTACCAAAACAAAATAGAAAGAATTACACTCCCGACGGAAACAAGAAATGTTATGAATTTAAATCAGTTTTATGCTGTTTTACTTCTGAAATTCTTATTATGGCGACTGTTCTTACAACAAACCAAATGATGACATTTTCACAGCCAGTGCATGTTTCTTTTAGGTACTAAGACATGGAGTTTCCTATATGTTAAAGTTCTTAGACTCGTCTTTTGCGCCGATTTCTATGAAGTAAAGGATTCGAGTTACAACTTCAACATACTCGGGTGAACGAAAAGTCCCGATAAAAAAATAAATAAACCCGTCTTGGCGCGGATCTATCTGAACAGGTCAACTATGACCGTTTGACGTCCATTCACGGTTGATTTGGAAAAGCCGGGTTAGTATTTAGGCCATGTCGCAATCATTCCCTTCCATCTCTACACACATAATAAACAGTTTCCCGCTTCGAGTTACCCCGAGGGTCGTTACAAACTCGCACTGGTGTGTTATATCTTTAACAGTTAGCTTCTCACCCCCTTCCTTCCCCTACCCCCACCCCCGCACTCCACCTCCCCGACCCTCTCGCCTCGGTTGAACTCTGCTTGCCCTTAACACGTAGCCAACCGGTCCGAAATATACAACCAGCGGTCAGAAGCTGGTGGTCAGCGTTCGGCAAATAAACTGAAGTAAGATTTATGCCTGCTTTTAGTTTAATCTATCCGGACTGTAAACAGTTATGTACAGAAGACACTGATAGGAAAAAGCCAGGTCAAGTCATAGCAGGTCACGTTCGGACTGGACAACGGTTGTAAAATCACTACGGACTTAAATGGATATCTAACGAGCGATTATGACGGTCAGCATAGCGAAATAGATCAATAAACACGTTTTCTGGTCGAACGCTATGATATTTCCTCGTCCACTCGCACTCAAATGCGCTAATTAACTCATCGTTAAAAATTACTTGCGCAATATATGCACACACACATATACAAACAAACATGGTGATAAGTGTTTACGATCACCGCTATGTAATGTAGGGTCAGTTCCGAGAGTCCAAAGCGAGGCTGTCACCTTTTGGCCTGTAATGCAACCGCACTGTCCTTACGCAACCTTGAGCCTTGGTCCAACCGACCAATGAGCGTCCAGCTCTGATGTCAGCCCGCCTCGGCTGGACATGCCTTGCTCAGAAGAGACCAACGCGATTGGTTAGCTAATTTTGGATTACGTGATCGGAACTGACGGCAATTTCACGATTTGCATACATGGTACTATCGTCATTCGGGGTCGGGGAGTCAACGACGATGGACCTTCGTTCATGGATATTACACCATATTGTATGGTTTGTGTTTCGAGGCTTCTTATAACGTGGGAGGACTCGCACTAACAAAGGTATTGTACATCATCATAACAGTTGTTAGTAATGTTTTGGGAGGGAAACGCACAGTACACACAGTACTCAGCGGTGGGGGTGGTTGTGTTATGTTCGCGTTGAGAGACACCACGTCCCACACAAGCCTAGCTGTTGCTGCTATGTATAGTAACGTATTACGTAGCAGAACATTAACGGTACGTAACCTCCGTTACGGCAGCAACACGTCCGCTGAGATCCGTGTCATGTTGTCATGTTTACTACGAACCCGGGCTCTTTGAGTGTGGGAATAGTATACCTTGTTTACCAATGATCGATCCGGGCATGGTAATCTGTATATACGGCTATATAAATGAAGCTGTTACTGCTGCTTACTTAACATTGTAATGCTGGTATTCCTCGAGCACTCCCACCCATCCTCGTTATAGCGCGTGCTTTATGCGTGCGTCATTCAACTGGACATTAGATGTGTTTACCGCTTGCGTGTAGCGAGTAAGGCGCGAGGGGTTATATTGGGTGGGAGATATATTACGTGTCATTACTCCTCATGTAGTAGTGTTTCACTATCTCGTGTTTTGATTTCAGAGTGAAGGCCGTGGATGCCAGTGCATGGCTGTTTGCCAATAAGACGTACAGAGGGGGTGATATGGCAGAGAATGGGAGGCGTGGAATAAGCACTACATCAGAAGAAGCGTCGGCACGGTCAAACCTCAACGGACACTCCACCAGTAACGGTGTCAAAAACAGTGAATCATTTTCGGACGGGAGGGAGGAGGATTCGATGGGGGCGGAGGAGCACCAGGAGCAGCCTAAATCACGCATCATGCAGGACATTCCGCTGGATTTCTCCGTCAAGCGGAAAAGCGTGGAGTCGATTTCGGAAAGCTTGACAGACGACTCGCAAGTGTCGTCTGTGAGTCCGTCTGCTAGTCATGACTCGCACGATATGTACATGGAGCACAAGTCCAACGAAAACTCATCCAACGGTTCCATTCGTTCCCACGATCAAATCGGAGAACCCAGAACTGCTTCCAGAATGTCTCCGAATACCAGGATGGGGATGAGTGTGTTTCCTGGCATGCCTCCACATATGTTGACAAACGGAAACATGCTCGGAGGCATGCAGTCCATGTCTCCGTACACGGACCACAGACTTGGCCCGGGGAACAAAATAACCCGACCCTTCAAAGCGTACCCCAAAGAGGCCCTGAACATGCCACTGGGGTACTTGGGTTCAGCCCCGGGCATGGGGATTCCCCAACTCGAGGGTCAGGCATTACAAAACCTAAATCTTAGTCCCGACGAGATAATGAACATATATAACCAACAACTCCAGGTGCTGAGGGAACGAGATAAGCAACTTCTATCCATGGCTAAACAGCATATGGATACAACGAATCCCACCCGTAGCGGGTCTAGTAGTAGCAGCAGTAACAACGGAACGGGGATGTCTCCACCCATGCCAACTTCTGCAAACTCCCCTCCTCGTTTCCCCCCTCCCAACAGTCGCCCCTCCCCAATGGTGTCCAGCACGTCGGCGCTTACTGCGGCGGGGCGTAAGCGACCAAAGTCCTTACCCGACGAGCAGAAAGACGAAGCTTATTGGGAACGTCGAAGGAAAAACAACGATGCGGCCAAACGATCTCGAGACGCACGGAGAGCGAAAGAAGATGAAATTGCAATCCGAGCTGCTCTCTTGGAGCAAGAGAATCTAAAACTCCGTGTAGAGGTCGCAGCCCTGAAGACGGAAACTGCGCGGCTCCGCTGTATGCTTTACAACAGTTAGATTGCATGCTGTCCAACAGCTAGTGCATGTCCTGACACAAACAAAAAAAGAAAAACCAACAAAAAAAACCATATGAGCATTCTACCTCAAAACGAAGCGGACCACTGTTCCATTGCCATCTACCTCACACTCGACATCGCTCTGTATTCAGAACCTCCACCCTCACACTCGACATCGCTCTGTATTCAGAACCTCCACTCTGGCTAAGCAAGGGATTATTTTTGTTCTTTCAAAGTTTATGCAAATTTCTTATAATTTGTGGAACTGTCTGCTAAGAGACTGTTGACGAATCTACCCACTGCCCATAGAGATCAGAGATTCCATGCCCACCATCAGAGATGAACATTGTATCTGGGAAGGTATATTTATATCTCCACCCGACCCAATCTACCTCGCCCATTCATATACATTGTTATACCAACCTGCATAGTAGATATGACCTATGACCTTTCTCAGCGGGTCATTCATGTGAGTATGACACGAGATCGAACACGCCTGAGAGTTTCTCCGTTGGAGGCAGGTTCTCAGTTATTCCACAACTGAGGACGGGTTTGTCATGTCAACAGCTAGTGCACTTCCACGTATACTACGGGTTATTATTTTTTGTCTTGTCGCTTTGCCACCCTGTTCCGGCCATAGGAAGTCGCATACCTGTAATGCTGATCTATTATATATTTCTCAGGGACTGATGTAGTACTCCATGAGATACATCCTCTCCCCCCATCCCCCAGACACCCTCCACTCCCCTCTCCCTCAACCCTACAACCACAGAAACATCATCCCACGGCGCACCCCTAGCCTCATCTCTTAAGTCCTTAAATGTACCAGAACCCACACCCACACATCCAGCAGCTTGCATCACAGTTCCGCATGACTAACCAACATTCTTGTTTTCCTTGTGTAAAAACCATTGACTCATCCATTGAGGGAAAAATAGGTCGAACACGCAATAATACACCTAATAGAAAAAAGATTGTCCAAGTAAGCAACCCATCCTCCTCTTTCTAGTGGCTATTCACCGGCAGGGTTTACTGGGTTCAACCAATGAACCCGGGTGCGTTTAGGTGCTCCCATGCCTATTGAAATGTTAATAAGTTCGCCTAACTAGATCGATGATCGAACACACCCAGGCAGAGTTAATTGACAGGTGCTGGGAGAACAAATCGACCGCTTCTTCGACAGATGACTGAACAGTGTATTAAATACATGATCAACGGATGGCCTTGGTTTATCATAGTAAACTCTCATATTAGACGTATACCGCACACTAACTTGGCTATCATAGAGTAAACTCTCTCATCTACCGTAGACTAAGTGTGTTATGTAAATTATAGTAACAAATAGGGTTCATCCTCTCGTAAATTCTGGTAATACATATTTACGATGTTACGTACTCGCGATGTTACGTACTCTTGTTAAGTGATGTAAGTATTGTATGGGTCTACCGTATACAACCAACCTTTGATAACTCATTCATAGAACCGACCTTTACGTTCGATCTTTTTTTTTTATATAAAGTGCTATTGTTTTTTACGAAACAGTTACCGTTTTCACCCAGGGTTTTCTACAAACGTCAATCTGTAAACGTGCTCACTCGTGCTAATCGTTGTATTGTTGTGTATTTATAGATGTTATATTCGTGTGATTATATAGTGCTATATTGATTTATCCTACAGCAAATATTTTTGTATTGCAAAATAAGTGCTAACTTGCTTCGTAGTGCTACTATAAGGGAGTCATTCGCTGCATTTGCTTGACCTTACACTGACCTGCAACTAGCCTCTCTCCCCCCCCCCCTCCCAACGCCGCCGCCCCCGCCACATCCCTTGCCCCTTGTCTGACAAACAGGAGGAATTTGTCATGGAGTAGTATATCAAAGGTTATGCATTACAATGTGTGTGTGTGATTGAACTATATACGTAATATTATTGTGTGTGTTCGGATTCAGGCTGTGGCTAATGCGAAATGTGCTTACTGTTTTGGGTTTCAATATTGCCTCAAATATTTTATTCTCGATCTATGTTTACCGCTCGCTTGTATGTCGAGTAATCAAAACCTATTCTGAAAAATAATTATTGTTGTAACTTGTTTGGAAAGTGGTATGTAATACCTCATATTTCTTTTTCAAACGAGACACCACAATATATATTTTCCATTCATAATTTTGATCATGGTATGAGAACAGTACCATGAATTGATACGAGGAAATGGTTCAAGATGGTATATACGCTGCTAGTAACCACTGCGGCAAATACGGGTGACTATTTTGACAATTGTGCTCAAAACCATGGGGGCAGGATACGGATCCCTGTCTTATCCCCATTATTTCCACTATATCATTGATGTGTATGATTTCATGGTCTCATACGGATGTTTTTACTCAGGGTTCATGTCCGAGGTTTATATTGGATGTTAAAGGCATTCTGGTTTTGGTGTACACCTGTAAAACAACACCGTACTAAGTACACCGTTGTTACAAACAATACGCCATACCAATCGTTATGAGATCTGAGTAGCAGATTAGATAATCGAATACATTTTAGACTTGAATCCCTATCTTTAGAAGACTATGTTGTATTTATCTTAGAAGATATTTTGTTGTGTAGAAAATTCGTTGTTATGCTTCGTTTTCTTTTTTAAAATAATAATTATTCGTCCATGTATTGTCATCAGTGAGAACGAGCGAGACTTTAAAGATTATGTTAAAGGTAGATCAATGTCTTGTATTTTGATTTCATGAATTGCACTTTTCGCAAAACACATTTTGTTTGTTTGGCTTATGACGCCATTTCTGCTATCTGTTATGCGTGTCGGTGTTAACGTTGTTTTATTGTCATGATATAAGCAAGCGATACACTTGCAGAATATATTTTTTACTAAAACAGACATAATCTAAAGATATTTCATTATCATGCCATTTCACACGGGTTTATTTAAAATGAATGATTTACGAGACATATAATTCATTGTATTGATTGTGAGTTAGTTTGTATCTTATAGGCTGTCTTCGGACAAACGGGTTTTTGAGGATTCAGATTTGCTAACTGTAAGATGGAATGTGTAAATACCAATTGTAATAGGTACTTAGTAACTATCACCATAACTACGGACCATGAGATCAGTGAGACAATTATGTGTAAAATTATGACGTTTTATAACATTTTCCGAGATTATCTTGATTCCATATTGATAATAGTAATAATCATCAGTGAAAGTTATTAGTAAATATGATTACATACAGGTGAAAATTATCGCATTACGTTAAGCAATAATTAAACACTAATCAATGTTATACATACCTTACCGTTTATCCAGGTAACGTCACACCGGGAACCATAACGATAACGATAACGATAATGAAATTGTGGAAATTCGTTAAAAGTAATAAATCTAGTACATTCACACTGAAACGATATCTAATTATCTGTTTGAGATAATACGATTACGATCGATATTTGCACTAATAAATCGCTTACACATGCTAATATCGATCACGTTGAACTTATATAAATTTACGACCCGGTCAACTCCTTTAAAATTGACTTCTATGGATTATGCCATTAACTACGAGGCTAGCCTCACCTAGCCTCACCGTAAGCATATGCTTGATGTCGTGTCGTGTGCTCCGAAGGAGACAGCGTTCATATCACAATTGTAAACTCCAATTTGCACCTAGTGACCTTGAAACACCACGTATACTATACCTTGAAGAAACAGTACCTCCTCGTTATAACGCGCGCATTATATATCGACGACAGTTCAAACGTATGTAGTTTTTCTTTTGTTAATGAAAATGATTTTGCTATACTTCTACCTCACTGTAAGATAAACAAGTATTGGTCCAGAAAGCAGTCTATCGAGGAAGTACTGTTTTCCCAACACCTTTCCTTTTTCTTTGTTTTATTCTTTTCTTTTTCACTGCCAAGTGTTTCTCCTGTGTTGAATAATATTATTATTATGATTATTATTATTATAGTATCACTTTATCAGTGGTAAAAAGAAAAACCGTATGTAATAAGTTGTCCTGTAGGCAGTTTCTGCCGTCTTTCTTGTACATGCTATCTACCTCACGACAAGTCATCGTGGACAGCAGGTGTTGGGGGCTTTCAAAGTAATATTGTTATTCCACCCGCTGTGCACGGTGACAACCCACTACGTGCTCGCTCGCTCCATTGTATTCTCAGGGAAATACATCCGTGGACTGTCATGCTCTTCATTATTATATATTGTTCACTATGACCGCGCAGTTTCATATGCTATCTGTGAGATGGGTGATGACGTCGCGTTATAAATGTTTTGTACATTGCATTGAATGTAACCTGCACCTTTCACTTGAAAACCATGTCTTGTCTCTCTGTCGTCTTGTTTTTGTACATTTCATAAAAATAATTACAATGTAAAATTAAAAATGAAATCTGTCTATATTTTGGATGTATAATGCATACCATGCTAGCGAGTGAATTTATGGACACATTTTCTTTTCGAGAAACGTCAATTTATCCTACAAAATGAAGACAAACTGTGTATATTAACATAATGTACGTGGACTGTTGAATTTCTTTCTTACGAAAAAATTATTCTACATACTGTAGACACATTAGACGGTATGTGTATATTAACATCATAAGCGTGGGATGTTATAAAGTAAGAAAGTATATGTTATAAAGTAAGAAAGTAATGTTATAAAGTAAGAAAGTATGTTATAAATTTAAAAAAGTAATGTTGTAAAGTAATGTTATAAAGTAAGAAAGTATGTTGTAACGTAAGAAAGATGTTATAAAGTAATGTTATAAAGTAAGAAAGTAATGTAATGTTACAAAGTAAGAAAGTAATGTGTTATACGCCATAACCATCTGGGATCTATGACTATGTTGTCTATGTTTTATTGTCCCTAAAGCTGACCAATAAGGGATAAATGTACATTCAACCTACTAAAAGAAATCCGCCATATTCTTCCTATTTGTTTTTTACAATGAAATTAACGGAATATAATACACCAATATGCTGTCGTCGACTAATGTAGATCTATGTGTCATTCATGAATGGATTGTGTGGCCTAGTCTAAAACGATTTCATTATTGATACTTTCTCTAATACTTTTCTCTAATGGTTTTCGCTAATGTTTGGACAAATGTAACCTTTTCTTATGATCATGTTTCGACGCATAATGCTAAATATTGTATCTCTACTGTCTTCTATTATTACCTTAATGAATATTAAAATATTGACCTTGAATATGTACAATATAAACAAGTTTAAACATATACCATGTTTCTGAAACTTCGGAGTACTTTTGTAATAATAATAATAATAAAGATAAAAATGATAATGACAATGATAATTTTAGTGATAGTAATAATGATGATAATGATAATGATATGCATATGTATAATATATGGTAAAAACATATCTATATGTACATTTCACAATTATTCCCACGTTTTAAAATGCTACCAAAAGACCATTGGTCTCGTGTTTAACATATCGCCAGCAAGGTATACATTATGCATTGCCATATACATAGTTCTTTTTGATTGACAGAGCTATTTCATCCACACTGGAACAAAATCCTGGTATATAACCATTAAATCATCGATTGTTTCCAGTGTGTGTAGGCCAATGTAATTCAATAATTTCTCAGAGAAATCCACTGAAAATGACATAATGTCAACATACTGTTGATCCGTACCACTTGAAACCATCACACACTATGGACGAATTCTTCAAAGTGCTATCTTCATTGGCTTTGTGGAAGTGTTATTTTCAAAGACGGGTGATTGACGCTAACTTAGTGCTCATCGGTAGTTGGTGCATATTTTTTATGTGGATGAATGTATGATGATGTCCTTTTATTAAGCTTCCATACCTCATCGGCTTTATCAACATTCCGATTTTGTTTCCGTACTTTTAATATTGTGTGTATGTAGAAGGAGATTGTAATATTTTAAAAATATAGAATTATCCTTGACATAGCAAACCAACCAATATATTAATGAATAAAAATGTGTTGATGTTGATCGTGTGATGGTATGGAAGCTTAAAGCAAATTGTGTAAATTGTTGCCATTGAAACGGGTTTAACTATTATTGTGTCTTGATAGTAGTGTAGATATATGCATATATTTCATCAGTTTACCATTTGTTCGCATGTTCATGTATCACTTTAGACAGATGAGTATTCTGAGCCTAAATTAGAGCTCCTAAAAAATCGTGCTATTTATCGTACCTCACGCACTTATCGTTCTTAGCGGAAATGACGTAATTCAGTACTGTATGGATTTACTTCCCTTTTATCTATGCTCGTAATTTTTGTATTTACAGTTTACATAGACTGTCTCGTGCTCTCGTGGCATTGGATAGGAATCTATTGAGGGAAAGTTCAGTTGTCAACATAATTTGATTGGCTTTATTTTTAGTTACTCTCTTATGCGTAACTGTTTCTTTGCTACAAGATATGTGGCGTCTTATGCAAGCTCACTTTGGGAGCAACAATGTGATCTGCGTGATGAAGGGATGGAAACCTGATATAATCGTTGTGTTTTTCGTGAATTCTGTATACATTTCGTATTCCCAAAAGAAATTATATATATTTTGATGTTATTGGGGAAATGTGTCCAGGTTTGACGAAAACTATTCTTTGTCATTCATATATCAGTATTGTGCTACACAGTAACATGTCAAAGTATGAATCATAATATCTATATATATAATATACACATACCATCTTACCTCAGTTTATTTATTGCCAACTTTCTGGTAGGGACATCGAATAGATATTTTCCAGCTTGAAATTCTTTGATTTTTCTTCTGTATGTCGCTGAACGTTTATATTTATATATTTTTTTTATTGCTCACAGTATAGTATCTCATTTTCGGCTTAGTTTTGATTTTTACATAATGTAGAACATTTCACTTCCGTCGAGATATCCAAATTGTTTATTTATATTTATATTCATTTTGCCACTTTCATACGGGATTGCACATGACTATTGTGTGTGTATATTCAACACATTATCTACGCACCATGCTTTGTAAATCGCTAATTCACCGTAAACCCATCAGCATACATGAAATGTAGTGTGTCCTTTCCAATGTGATGTATTTGGATTATTTTGGCATAAAGTTTGCAAGGAAATCCAAAAGGGTTTGGCTGTAGGTTTGAATTCGAATGTAAAAAACGACATGGATGTGTATGCAGGACACTATAGAACTCCTCTCATTTATCTACTTTGATCAAAATGTATGTTACGGGTGTATTCTCTTTCATATTTCATCAACTGCCTTGTAAGTACGATTTACCTCTTGAACATATCCATTCCCGATATTCTTCGGCTTTTACCGGGAATTCACGGAATTCGCCGAAGTTCTCCGAATGGAGACACGTGTGCCTGCGCCATTTCGCGAGTTTCCATCCTTTCACCACTGTATTATACGGGAGGCATATGGTCCTTTGTCGCCTTCATACTTTCATGAGCGGGTATATGTTCGTTGGGTATAACCTCATCTGGTTCTAACCTACCTCACCTTCTCACTACACATGTATAGAGAATATTGTTATTTATGGAGAATGTTTCGCCATGAAGCGACTTTTATTAAATCTGTAACACGTTCCCATCGATTTTGTTGTCATTCTAGATATCCGCCATCACTGCTTGATTTTGCTTTATTAACTTAAAGGCATACTGTCCATTTCAAGTCATCTTGATTGTGCCAGCACGACGTCGGCCATTTCAGTATAATATTGACCCAATACAAGTCATGACCGTTTTGCTGTGTTTGGACTGGACCAGTCAAACAAGCAACACCCCTGAAGAAAAAACGGATACTGATCCTTTAAATCCAGCAATTCTACGTCTGATAGTCGCCATTGCCCGCCGTGGAATAATTACGTCCACGAGCCTTTAATTCAAGGTGTAGTTACTGTAAATAAAAATCGAAATAATTCCATCTCTAACTGCAAGCTTTCACGCAAATGTTGACTCTGGCTGAATCGTGTCTGTTCACATCAAGTTCTCTGCCCCTTTGAACAAATCAATGTTTGACGATCGTTGGATAACCCAGACTCCCATTGGGATCTACGGTAGGATAATCTGTACGTACGTGCATTCGACCATAACAAATGGTCGACATGTATTTTTCAGCAGAGCCAAGGACATGGCATTCGGATCGATGAGGTAAAGGAAATCATTGTCAACACTTCCAACTGCAAATACGCGACTGCGCAGTTAAAAGACGTTGCATAAATAATCAAGGAAATAAATAGCTATATATCTTGATTTGCTTGGTCAACACGGCGGGTAACGAGCTTACGACACTCTGTAAGGGCGTATACGCTACGGTACAGCATCCTGCTTGGTATACAGAGCTACATTAATCTCGTACTGTGAGTTATGTCCAATCCTAGTTGACGTTTCCTTTACGTCAGTTGGCTTAATGCATCATTAGTATTTTGTCTTCTCTTTCAATTTAACATTACAGCGAAAAGAAACTATATTTATATTCATTCAATTACATTCAGCTGACACCGTACTATACATAATTAGAAGAAACAGAATAGTAAGCTATATATAGTTAACTATCAGTAAATAGAGTAAAGTAGTAAATTGAGACTTGTTAATGTTAACGCCATGTGGAGTTAGGCGCTATATAAATGGAGATATAATTAATACAATTATTTATTGTAAAAGAAAGATAAAGTACAAAAAAGGTAAAAACAAATTGTTTAAAACAGGTTAAAATAAAGTAACATTCGTTACCATAATTTCATTAAAAGATCATTGCAACATCTATCGAAATATATTCTATATTTTATTCTGACCCTTCTACACTCGGAGTATCTCTCTATCTCACTACTTGAACTAGCCCGTTGGTTGACCTTAGGAGGTGAGAAGAGTCCAGCCGTGTTCTCACGTAACGGTAATGTACCACGGCCCGTTACGCAACGCCCCGCGTTAGCGCAAACATGCCTTACGTAAGATGGCTGCCGCGCGATGACTGGGCCATACGCTACGTAACGAACAACTGACCAGCCACGGTTCTCTGAGGATAACGGCCTTGACTGACCACCACTGGTGGCTTCTGATCTGTGTTGGCTAACTCAAACAATAGCCGAGCAAATACGGTAGGTCCTCTGTCAACCGTCCAAGGGACATAGGAATTCAGAACCCGACAGATTTGGCCCGAGACCAGAGAATCGGGGCTCTAAATTTGACAGTGGTCAGTGTGAACGATGTCGGTAGGGGCTAGCAAGGATGCTGGACATTCATTGATCGCAAGGAGAATATCCTCTGGCCTTGAGCGGTCAGCGAAAATCGATATTACGCTCTCTGGCGGACGAGCAAACATCGCCGGACACAAGGCGCTTCTTACGCAGATCTAAATGGCGTCATTCCGACGCGGACTTTGTTGAAATTTGCCGCCATCTTGGATTAGACATATTTGAAAAAGAGATGGTCAATTGGGGTTGGTAATAAGGGTTCAGGGAAATGGGGCCATTGGATTCCAATATGTAGGAATTATAAATCTATATACATTGTATTTGAGTTTCCAGAGTGTGGGCTTCTGGTCAGCGAAGAAGCAGAAGAACCTCGACTTGACCCGCAGGCATATCACGTACATTGATCGCAGCGCCACCTGCGGTCTTTGTGACACACGGCTGACCTAACATTGCACTCGTCGTCAATAATCACATAATGCAAGCCCAGGCCACTATAGACCGTCACCGCGCCGATACGCAACGCACGGCGGCCCGTGTCCAGTATAACGCCGTAATGCCATATCCAATAGATTCGCCGTCAACATAATAAAGATGTTCGACCGTGAAGCAATTTAGGATATAAGAAAGTCATTCACGTGCACCGAGCAGCGTTTCAATATGACAAATAACATGGATGACTCACTGCAGGCACTTAGTGGAATAGAATCCAACGCGGACCTTTGTCAGGATTATAGTAGATGCCCTGTAACTGACCGAGCCTCGTTGCGACATGTTTACGTCTCTCAATGCAAGCTGTAACAAAACAGGCTTATTCCTTTCTCAATTCCCGAGGTCGTGAATAATGCCGCTTTGTGTGGCCCCATACATGCCCTGAGTTATTCAGGGAATTAACGAGATATGAGCAGAATGCAACATCGTACCATTCATTGTAACAACATCACATTAAACATGTTTTGTTCGGGTTTCCATCGAGAGCCATAACTCATCCGTCGTACGTATTTATCCGTATTTAAAACATTATTTATTTACACGGGTTTAGAAGATAATAGAAAGAAAATTGCATTGTCAATTTTGACGGTTGTTATACACAATAATCCATTAATTAAAGGTAAATTGAATCATTATTGACATTACAACATACGAAATATTTACTTTACCTATGGGGATAACTGTCAAGGATATTATCACGGACATGCTGGTCCATAATGTTCTCAATGGCGTATGTAGATATCATATGGTTCGGGTTAGCAAACACTCTTGACAATTTATTAAGATGTTTCTCTCAAAATATCCCGACGGCAAAGACGTCCTTCAAGAATAAGAACGCCAGCACCAGATTAAGACACCCGCAACGTATTAACATTGTTATAATTGTGAAAAATGGGAAAACCGAATACTTTACATGTCGTTAGTCCCCGAAACATCCCCCGGCATAACAAGAATTAATGTTATTTACCATAAGAAGTAATTACTAGTAGAGGGTAATATGCAAGTGTTTGGATATTTAATACGGTGCAATTGCTCAACCGTCCGTCTATAATGATGGATTAATTTAATTAATACGCAGAAAATAGATGCGGAGTGTGAATGATCACACTAGTATGCCAAGTAGAGATACATGGACATTATATATAAATATGAAAACATAATTATACATTTATATTTGTCCTGATGAGGCGTACAACCGCCGAAAGCGCTAGCCATTACTCCTTGTTGTTTTCCTTCATTCATTCATTCATTCATTCATTCATTCATTCATTCATTCATTCATTCATTCATTCATTCATTATATATATAAACATTTATATATATATTTTATATATATATATATGTTTTACAATATCAATTATCCCAGAATAATACCGACAACAAACCCATCCCGAACTTTAACTTTAAGTGTTAATAACTTATCTGCTATATTGCTACCACACAAGTAATATGTACATTCAGTATATCCTGAAAGTACCAAGTCCCTATGTCGTATATCTTTGTTGCGTAATTAAATACAAAAGTCAAAAACTACAATGGCAGAACATATTTTCTTTGAATTTACTGAAATAATCCATCAATATAACTAGTAACCTCAATCTGCATCAATATCTGCAATTATTTTATTTTCAACTTGAACTAGTATTCTTGACCTCTTAGAGCTAGTTTGTGCCCAGAACTGCTTGAGCCTCATTTTGAGTTCACGTCCATTAAACACCTCTCATAGGGTGTGTGCTTTTATCGTATACTTTCTTTGAAAACGACTTCCAAATGGAATAATCCATTGGTTTAATGTCTGGGTATCGTTTCTCGAAGCTCTCTTATCAGCTAAGAGCTCATCTATTTTCTTCTGAACTCTTCCACAGACTGAACAAAGTAAGCTTGTGTACTTCTACCAGTGTGAGAAGTTACCTCATCATGTTGGAAATTTCAATCAGAGTAGAGACGATGCCAATCCGGCAAGACTGGCTTTTCTAATGTAGTTTCTACCATTGCAGTTTTTGACATTTGTTTTTAATTATCCGACTACAGAAAAAGTATACTATATAGAGTCTTGATATCTACATAATATGTTATTACCTTCTTATAGTTTAACTATGTGAACTTTCATAGTAATATAGTGGTTAATTACAAAGTTATAAACCCTTAAATTTAGGGATATTTCTTTTTGGGGGGCCACCCGATAATTTATATATCCATTCACACACACACACA
>JAUTBZ010077765.1:0-86236 GCA_032361785.1 Lepetodrilus galriftensis
AAAGAAAACTATCTTGTGCAAACATTCACGCATCCATACACTCCACAGGAGAATGGTCATATAGAATCCTTTCACGCAATACTAGGTCAGAAAGCTGATCGTATCGTATTTGATACATTGAAAGAGTTGAAAACATGGTTAGTAGAATTTTATTCTTTCTATAATTATCGGAGAATTCATGGAAGTATTTGTAAACTTCCACCGATGACTTTTTGGCACCAATGGAATAAGGGGAATGTTAAAAGGATTCTTTTGGATAAAAGTAGAAGAAAAGTAAGGTTTGAATTAACTATAGCCAAGCACCACATCAAAAAAACTTTTCCTTCAGGTAAAGTGAACTGGAGGGAAGTTTCGTCTCTGGATTTTGAGGGGCTCAATGCCCCACAAAATTCAAAAAATAAGCAATTAGCTGAGACTGTATGAATACAGCCTAGCCAATTGCTCCGGCCTTCAGTTTAAAGCTCACTGTCGGTCGTTTCGTCTCGGGACAAAGGTACGGGACAATTAATATTTTTTTTTAACCTTCTGTAAAATAGTCTGATTAATAGGGGGCTAGACCACCAGAAAGTATTGCAAAAATAACAGACAGAAAATTAGTAAAAATCACTGAATACTTAAAAAAACATCATTCTAGCTATTTCATAAATGATAAATTTACTAAAAAGCAGAAATATACGTTAAGATATCTTTCTTCTTATAAAATCGATAAAGAATTGGGTGGAGATTACACATTTATAGATTTAACAAGTAATAGTGAACACAAGATAAATCCCAATAAAATTAGCATACTTTTACCTACAGAAGAAGAGAATATTTATCCAAAATCCGAAGAAAATATAAAAGCCCTTAAGATTAAGTATCTAGATAAATTTGATTCTTTAGACTCATCTGACATCGTGGCTACTGTTAATGAACACCCAATGTTATCAATGAATCAAATCGAGTTCATTGTTAGGAAAATTTCTGAAGGATATGAGTCTATATTTGAACCAAACTTACATACAAAATTTAGGAAGTCTTCAAATAAAAAAGTAATGATTCATAACTTATTTTCATATGCTGTTAATGCGCTAGAATTATTTGAAAAGAAAAATCTTGGAAGCTACAATAGAATCAGAATTACCAAAGAATTTCGTGAATTCATACTAAAAACGGAAAAAATCATAAAATTTAAACCTAGAATGTTGAATTCAAGAATCAAACAAAAAACGTGATAGAACAGAACGTATGACACCATCCTCCGCTATCGCTACGGACGGATGCATACGTTAGCCGTTGCGCCTACTAGAACAAAAGAATGCAGTTTTTACTTGCTAGGGCGTCCAAAATAAACAATTAATTTCACAATAAAAACCATCATGCAAAACAATAAAAAAAGCAAGGAGACCTATTTCTTCATAGGATTTGGGGTATTAACTGTAATAAGCGGGCTGTACATGGCTTTTCAACAAGATTATGTAACAGGCATCTCTGGTGCCATCGTTGGCGCTTTTATTATTTATCTGAACACTAAGCAGCGTACAGATATTGAAGGTAAATAAGAGAGACGCTTTAGCCAGTAAAATGGCTGTTGAAAACTTGTATAATAAATTTAGCGCTGCATCAAATATCCAACACTTACACATCACCGAAAAACAAGCTGGACTAAAACCTTTAAATCATTTTAGTTGGGCAAAAAAACCACAATACTTTACAGAATTAATTCAAGGATGGATTAATGAAAACATAAATTTTGTATCTTAGGGATAGCCACTAACTAATAAAACAAGATTAGGGAATTCTTGGTATTTTTTTGCTAAGTACAGGACAAAAGTTTAGAACAATGCGAAAACCAAGTATTTTTTGCCATCCCCGATAGCTATCGGGGCCCTTTCGGAAAGGGGGATGGTTGGGGGTTTAGACAAGAAGGTCTAAAAATACTTGGTTTTCTTCGAAGGATTTAAGTTTTGTCCTGTACTTAGATTTTTTTGTTTAGAATAGCCACTATATAAAGGCATGGTAAGTAACAAGAATAGACAAGAAGATAGCGACACCCTACTCCACCAACTTCCCACTCACTTGCAAAAGACTCAACTCTGCCACCTTAGCATCGTACTTTGCTTGCTGATAAATTGATTGGGCATTTAGTAGACCCAATTGGGCTTGGCGGAATTCTACGGAAGAAATCTGGCCCACATTAAAGCGCTCTTTGGTGCGATCAAAATTAGCTTGGGCCGTTTGAATATTAACTTGTTGAAACTTTAGGACAGACAGGGCATTTTGGTAGTTCGCCCAGCCAGTACGGACGTTGGATTCCAGTTGGTATTCAATTTGCTGTTTGCGCAAAAGATTGGTTTCTTTGGCGATAATGGCGTTTTGTTCTTTGATTTTGGTGCGGCCGCCGTCGAAGATATTCCAATTTACTTGGACACCTGCTCCAAGGCCTAAGGTAATTTGCTTATCAAAAAGACCACTGGCTTGGTCGGCAAAGGTTCCACCATAACTCGCTGACAATCTGACTGTTGGCTTATATCCTGCTTTAGCCATTTTGATGTCCAGCTCACTTAGATTGATATTTCGGTTGATGGCTTTCACTTGGGCATTGTACTCGATGGCGTCTTCAATTAATTGGTCTTCTGTCATATCCGCCAAATACACCACATCAGTGACCACGTCAAAATCTATGGATAAATCTCGGCCTAGAAGAGTGTTTAAGTTTCGTTTGGCATTGCTGATTTGTAATTGTGTGTTCTGAATTCTAAGGCTGTCATTGTTGACATCGACTTCTGCATTTAGGACGACCAATTTAGATGTTTTACCAAATGCTACACCAACTTTGGCCTTTTCTAGGCGTACATTAGAAACTTCCTTAGAACTTCTCAGAATAGCTAGAATGTCCTTTAATTTAGCAATTTGATAATAGGTGTTGT
The DNA here is from genome assembly GCA_032361785.1 of Lepetodrilus galriftensis. Classification (NCBI taxonomy): domain Eukaryota; kingdom Metazoa; phylum Mollusca; class Gastropoda; order Lepetellida; family Lepetodrilidae; genus Lepetodrilus; species Lepetodrilus galriftensis. The sequence continues at coordinate 2,910 of JAUTBZ010077765.1, forward strand.
ACACATTTAGGGCGGTGCGTTCGTACAATGCCTGCGCTTCTATTTCAGAAAGGTTGTAGAATATTTTTAATTTTTCCCAATTGTATTTTCGAAAGTTACCATCATAAAGCAAGTAATTTGTGCTGATAGAAGCATTGTAATTTTGAGTACCTGCACCCGCTGTTTTTTTATAATCATCTTGATTAAAGGGCTTGCCCCAAAAAGTGCCTAACTGATAATTGGCTCCCCCATTTGCGGTTACAGTAGGCAATAATCCAGTATTTCCCTTATCTGTGTTCAACTTAGCCCGTTGGATATTTTTTTGCGCAAGCGACACATCAAAATTATTTTTTAGCGCAAGCGACACCGCTTCATCTACCGTCAACAAGTCCTGTCCATACACCAATCCAACAAAAAAGACCAAGGTAAAGGTGCCTAAAATGCTATGTAAGCTGTTCATCATTTTCGTGTTTAAGTTCTATAACTGCCCTTTCGACTTCTTCTTTTGTGATGTCCCTTCCGGTGACCAACCACTTGAAAAATACCTTAATATTATTAACGATACTTAGCAAAACGGGCAGCATTACTAAGGTCAAAACTGTTGCCACAACAATCCCATAAGAGATGGATACAGCCATTGGTTTTAGGAATTGTGCTTGACGACTTTTCTCCATCAATAAGGGGGCTAGTCCCGCAAAGGTCGTAATCGTCGTCAAAAATATCGCTCTAAAACGAGACATCCCTGCCTTGAATAAAGCATCATCATATTTCATTCCTTCTTTGAGATAGGTATTGAATTTTCCTATAAGTACCAAGCCGTCATTGACCATTATTCCAATCAACGCGATGATCCCCAACCAAGACAAAATATTTACTTTAAATCCATGAATATAATGCCCCCAGACGACACCAATCAAACTAAAAGGAATCATCATCATCAATAAAAATGGCTGACTGTAAGATCGAAAAGTGAAAGCGATCACTAAGTAAATCATCACCAAAATGGAGAGCCCTACTCGCTTGGCAGACCCCATTGTTTTTTGTGCTTCCCGGTTTTGTCCTTCGTATAACACGCTGACTGTAGGGTACTTAGACAATAATCCTGGAATAATATCTTCTTTTATCTCGTCCATTAATTCCGTCGAGCTTTCCTTTAAAGAAATCAAATCGGACGATATCCGAATCTCCCTTTTACCGTCAAGGTGATTGATGGCCACTTGTCCACGTTCGATTGTATAGGTCGCAATTTCCGACAGGGGCACTCGACTTCCCTTGGGCGTTACAATCCACATTTCATCCATTTTTTTGATAGACGAACGATCAGATCGAACATATCTCACCCAGACTTTTATCTCATCTTGCCCCCGTTGAAATCGTTGTACTTCTGCGCCAAAAAATCCAGATCGAATCTGCAACATCACATCACGTAGCGTCAAACCCAATAAATAGGCGTTGTCTTTTAATTCAATTTTAACTTCTTTAATGCCTTCAGGATCCGTGTCTGTGATGTCCTTTAAAGCAGGCATGTTGTGCATTGCTGATTTCAATTCTTCTTTGGCAGCTTTTAGCTCTTTGATATTATGTCCCAAAAGCGATACGGCAATCGGCGAACCACCAATATGCCCACCCGACCCAAAGGTCAATGATTCTACCCCATGTATTGTGCCCACTTTTTTTCGAATGGCCGATGTAATCTCATGCGATGAAAATTCTCGAAATTCTCCTGGTAATAAATTAATGGTCAACGTACCTTTGGATGAGCCTGGCCCAATCCTTCGAATGGTGTTGTCCACCACAGATTTATTATCTGTTTGCCTTTCGGAAAATTCAGTTCCTACAGTCCAAGTTTTTTCTTCAATCATGGAGATAATGGAATCTGTAATGGCTTCATTGGTTCCTTGTGGCATATTCAAGGTAACGGTGATTCGATCACTGGCTACCGACGGAAAAAAAGCGGTCTTGACCAATCCACCACCGATGCCACCCATCAGGCTAAAAATCAACAGTGCCAACGGAATGGCAATCCCTAAGCTCTTATATTTCAAGAAAAACTTCAACGAAGGCCCATACACTTTATCCCGAAAGACAAATAACCCTGCTTCTGAAGCTCGATTGATTTTGGTAAAAAATGCATTGATCGCATTTTGTTTTTTATCCTTTCGGACCATGGCACCAGAATGGGCAATATGTGCCGGTAAAATTAAGAATGCTTCCACCAACGAAATTCCTAAAGTAAGCATCACGACAGTCGCTACTTCGCCAAAGAAAGTCCCGATTCGACCATCCAAAAAATAGAAGGTAGAAAAGGCAATCATTGTCGTCAAAATCGCTGAAACGACTGGCGGCACCACTTCCAATGTACCCGCAATTGCCGCTTCAATAGGCCCTTTCCCTTTTTCAAAATGATGATAGATATTTTCTCCAATAACAATCCCATCATCCACCAAGATACCGATCACAATAATCATCCCAAACAAAGATAACACGTTGATTGTCACGCCCATATACGTCGCAACAGCAAACATCCCGAAAAAAGCAATTGGCATACCTGCGGCCACCCAAAAGGCCAATTTTACATTCAAAAACAAAGCTAAAAAGAGCAAGACCAACAACACGCCGTACATGGCATTTTTAGCCAATAGCTTAGTCCGTTGATCCAGCACAACCGACGAATCATTGGAAATAAATAGCTGAACATTGCTATGTTCTTCATTAAACTTTTTGATGTATGTTCGAATGACTTTGGCAGAGCCAATTAGGTCTTCGCTTTTGGTATTACTAACCGTAATATTTATGGCTTTATTTTTATTAAAATACAATCTATCTGGCACTTCTGACCAAGTATCCTTAACCGTTGCAATATCTTTTAATCGAATAATGGTGCCATCTGGATTCGTCCGAATCACAATGTTATCCATTTCAGCTCCAAAGTAAGAACGGTTACTGGCACGAATTAAATAGTCTTCTTCATCCGTCCGAATATTACCACCAGTCATCAAAATATTCGATTTTCTGACTGCATTTGCAACTTCTGCAAAAGACAATTTAAACCCACGTAAATCATTTTCACGAACAGCAATTTCGATTTCTTCTGCTGGAAATCCTGATATCTGAACTTGCGAAATTCCCTTGAATCCCCGAAGGTCATTTTCGACATTTCGAGCGTATTGTTTCAATGTTTTTAATGAAATATTTTTGCCACTTACGCTAAACGAAATGGTCTCTCGCATCACTTCAATCTTAGAAATAATCGGTGGTTCCATACCCACAGGAAAGGAAGGGACTCGGTCAACTGCATTTTTGACATCCGCCAAAACAACATCAACATCTTTATCCATTTCGATTTCGACATTGATACTGGCCCAATTTTCTCGAGAGACTGAAGTTACTCGATCGACGCCTACAATGCCTTTTAAGTTGTCTTCTATTTTTAATACGACGCCTTCTTCCATCTCTTCTGGTGATGCTCCAGGGTAGACCACCTGAATGCGAATCAATTTGGAATCGCTCAACGGAAAAAAGGAAGAGCGTAATTGCTTCACACCAAGATATCCGAATATCACAAATGCCAAAATAAAGACATTGGTGGAGACGGGGTATTTTATGAAGAAGGATATTAATTTTTTCATATTCAGGGTATTGTTATCGGAATCGGGGGTATTAGGTTATATGCTGCCTATCACTCTGCTATTTGCACCTTCATTCCATCATATGCACCAGGCAATGCTTTGCTCATGATGATTGTTCCATCAGCCAACCCTTTGACATAGGCTTTTTTGTCATCAAAATGTACAGGCGTGACGATTACAGCTTTCAATACGCTGTCCCTTACGGTAAATAACTGATTGTTATCCAACAACTTACGGTCAACAACGAATACATCCCTAGCCGTTTCTGCATTTAGTTCGGCTTCCAGATACATGCCTTCCTTTAACGCTGAATCTTTGACCGTGATATACACTTTTACTGTTTGTGAATTGGGATCTACGCGACCATTTACCCGAGCAATTTTCCCTGTAAAGGTCTTGGTATGTTCCAAGTTTTGGAGCTTCACAGTATTCCCTATTTTCATTAAATCCATCAGGGAGATATTGACTGCCACTTCTAATTCATAAATACGTGGGCTAATAAATTCACCCAACTTCATTCCAGGTCGTATGAGCGTACCCGTATGTACGTGGGCTTCAGTCACAATTCCATAGAATGGTGCTCGAATGACATACTTGGCCAGCTTCACTTCTGCATTTTTCAAATTGTAATACTGAGAATATATGCCCCTTCCGGAAATATAAAACTTCTCTCTATCCGTACTGGTCGCAGGCAAGTCCTTAATCGGTTGATTAATATCAAATTGATTCAGATAATCCTGCCATTTTGCGAAAGCATCTGGATAGTCAAATTTCAAATCGGGCATTATATTCGAAATCGTTGTATAAAGGTTACTTTTTTGGGATTGTAAATTGGCCGAAAAGTCATCGTGATTAATCCTAAAAATAACTTCACCTTTTCCGTAGGTCGTCCCTGCCCGAAAATCCTTTTTTGTTGGACTCAAAACACCTTGGACTTCCGAAAAAAGATCAATTTTGTTCTTGGCCATCAGCTGCCCACTAGATGAAACAACCAATGGAACGTCCTTATTCTCAACGACTTGCGTAAAAACGGTCTTAACTATTTTTTCGTAATGTTGTTCGGGCTTCTTTCTATTCTTGATAATCTTCTTGGATCCTATCACAGCCCCTGCAACAAGCACAATGGCAAAAATTGCCGCTATTATCTGTCTCATAAGTCATTTTTTCTTATGATTCAACATCCACATTGGGCAAGTGTTCCAAAACTAACTAATTGAAGCTTATTTAGACTTAGTATAAATCAATTGGTATTAGCCTACACGGCACTTCGTACCGTGCAACTATTGGGCAACCCTTCTCAAAGTCGACGTTGCTAATAAAGTATCGCCACTAATGCCTTTATTCGTGTATTCGTGACTGTTTACGCTAAAACTATCATCAAATATAGCATCTGTTAATGCATCCTTAAAGAGCAGCAATCCCCAACTAAAACATTCAAATCAGAGTCTTTACACATATCAATTTTGTATAACCCAATAAAATTGAAACCAATGAAACAACTCAAAACCCAGCAGTCACGAAGCCTGCGAAACCGAGTACTTTTATGGAGCATTTTGGCCTTAGGTGTCTTTTCTGCATGGAAATTAACCGAAAAGCACGAAGGCAATCATGTCGAAATTCTTAATTTGGAAAACACTAAAGACACGCTGTCCTTTAGTCACTGTCCACCGCCTTTGCAATTTGATGTGGACACAACACTAGTTAGTCTGGAGATCCAACCAAGCAAAAAAGCGCCTTAGATTTAACAATTTTACTGCTGATTACTTTAGCAACTCGATAACGCCTGCAATGCCTTGTCCACCACCTACACAGGCGGTAACAATGCCATATTTTTTATCACGCATTCGGAGTTCGTTGATGATTTGAGTGGTTAATTTTGCGCCAGTACAACCTAATGGATGCCCCAAAGCAATGGCGCCGCCATTGACATTGACGATATTAGGGTCTAGGCCTAACTCATTGATAACTGCTAGAGATTGTGTTGCGAAAGCTTCGTTTAACTCAAATAAATCAATGTCATTCAGCTTTAACCCTGCTTGCTTTAGTGCTTTAGGAACAGCAGCAATTGGTCCAATACCCATGTATAATGGATCCACACCTGCGACGGCGGAAGTCACTAATCTTGCAATTGGTTCTACATTTAACTGCTTGACCATCTCTTCGCTCATGACAAGTGTAAAAGCTGCGCCATCAGAAGTTTGTGATGAATTACCAGCGGTAGCGACTCCATTTCTGGCAAAAACAGGTCTTAGTCTTGCCAATCCTTCCATTGAAGTACCCCGTCTAACACCTTCGTCGGTGTCCATGACAAATTCACGTTCTTTTCGGACGCCATTTTCTACCCAGACTTCTTTTACGGTGATTGGTACAATCTGGCTTTTAAATCGACCTGTATCAATGGCATTTGCGGCACGTTGGTGAGACCTTACGGCAAATTCATCGGACATCTCTCGTGTGATGCCATATTTGCGGGCAACCGCTTCCGCAGTCACACCCATACTTACAATATAATCTGGATTGGTACTTGCCACTTCATAACTTGGAGCAAACTTATAACCAGCCATTGGAATCATACTCATACTTTCGGTGCCACCTGCGACAAATATATGCCCCATCCCTGCTTTTATCTTACCTACAGCCATAGCAATCGTCTCCAAACCTGAAGCACAGTAACGATTAACCGTCACACCAGGTACATCTTGACCTAGAGCTCTAAGCGAGATTTGACGCCCCATCTGAAGACCTTGTTCTCCTTCAGGATTGGCACAACCCACAAAAACATCATCAACTAATGAAGGATCAAGCTGTGGCGTATCGTTAGTAATATGCTGAATCACCTTGATGGCTAAATCATCAGAACGATAATTCTTAAAGCTTCCTTTTTTGGCTTTTCCTACTGCAGTTCTATAGGCCTTAACGATGTATGCTTCCATAATTCTATGTAAATTTTTATTTGAATGGGCAAGTTAGGGATTTTTGACCTTGTTGGCTATGTTTTTTGGAGTTTTTTAGTGTTAGAATTGGTCTTTTACAGACAGATATCACCCTTTTTCTCCATTAATTGGGAAAATTTCAAATTAGCACATTCTAACTCCTATTCATATAGTCAATTAATCCAATCTATATTTTACTAAAATACAGCAAACTACACATACTAGAACACCATCCCTTGACTAAAACAAACTTTTACATTATTTTTGCGTAAACCCCCAATTTTTAGTTTCCCCCAAGCCAATAGAAAACAATTTTTTCGGAAACTAAACTAATCTATGAATCGACTACCAACTGCACACAGATATGTACTCTGTACGGCATTTGCACTCTTTGCACCCTTTTTTCTCTTTTCACAATCGTTAGTCATTAATGAGTTTATGGCTTCCAATTCTTCTATTATTGCAGATGATGCAGGAGATTATGATGACTGGGTAGAGATATATAATCCTTCCAACACAGCAATTGACCTAGCAGGCATGTTTATCACCGATGACTTGGATGAGCTTAGTCTTTGGCAGATTCCGTCTGGATTCTCTTCTGAAACCACCATTGATCCACATGGCTACAAGCTATTCTGGTTTGATAAGCAACCCAATCAAGGGCCGCTTCATGTCAATGCCAAGCTCAAAACTTCTGGGGAACAAATTGGGCTTTACGCAAGTGATACAACGCTACTCGACACACTCACTTATACCGGGCAAACTACCGATGTCTCTTATGGGCGAGTTTCAGATGACAGTGTCGAATGGACTTTTTTTACATTACCGACACCTGGATCGACCAATTTACTAGAATTACCCGCGGCAGAAAAACCTTTATTTTCCTACAATAATGGTCTTTTCGGCAATCCAATATCCTTAGATTTGTTCACCACTACATCTGGTACCAATATCTACTATACAACGGACGGAAGTATTCCTACCACTGCGTCCCTACTCTACCAGAATCCAATTTCAGTGGATTCTTCGATGTCGATTAGAGCCATTGCTGCAGGCCCAAATCATAGTCCAAGCAAGGTAGAAACGAGAATGTTTTTAATCAATTCTTACCATTCTTTTCCCATCGTTTACTTAACATTTGATCCGTTTGATTTTTATGACCCTGCAACTGGCATCTACACCAATTATCTAGAAAATTGGGAAAGGCCTGCCAATTTGGCTTTTTTTGAAAAAGATGGAAGCCTAGCTTTTAGTCAACCTGCAGAAGTAGAAATTCAAGGCACAGGAAGTGCGGCTTTCCCCCATAAATCTGTAGGCGTCAAAGCAACCAGCTTTAATGGAGAAAAACAATTCAACTACCCTATTTTTCCACAATTGCCTTTCGACAAATATGGTAGTTTCACCTTGCGGAACTCTGGTCAGGACTGGGACAAAACAGTATTTAGAGATGCTTATGCAACTAGTTTAGTCGCTGATTTATCTGATGTTGGTCCTATCATTGACCTTCCAAAGCTCTATCTGCAAAGCTATCGTCCGACCATCGCCTATTTTAATGGGGAATATCGCGGCATTTATAATATTCGGGAAAGGCTAGATAAACGCTATGTAAAAACCCATTTTGGCTTATCCAAAAGTGAGTACGACTTCCTGAAAGGAGTGGATGAAGTCAAAAATGGAGACTTGGATGCTTGGTACGAATACATGGATTTTATCCTTGCCACAGACATGAACATCCCAACTAATTTTGATTCTCTTCAACAGTTAATGGATGTGGATGAATACATAGACTACATCACTTTTAATATTTATGTCAACAACACCGATTGGCCTGCTAATAACAACAGACGGTGGAAAGAAAAAGGAACAGATGGAAAATGGCGCTGGATGGTTTTTGACCTAGATTATACATTTTCTCTGTACAATGACGATGGGACTTGGAACTCTGGAAATTACAATGACAATGCCCTAAACCGATTGTATAACAATGCAGGTTGGGAATGGCCCAACCCGGAATGGTCCACTCGCCCATTTAGAGCTTGCGTCCAAAATGAAGCTTGGAGAACTAAATTTATCAACCGAATGGCCGATCAATTAAACGTATTGTTCGAGACCCATCGTTTGGATGCCAGATTGGACGAGTTTCAAGACCTTTATCAACCTGAAATCGCAAAACACCAGTGCAAATGGTACGAATGTTTTGATGCATGGGAAGATAACATCGGCAAAATGCAAAACTTTATCGGGGGCAGAACGGGTGCTGTGCGTACAAATTTTGTGAACCAATACAATGAAATATCAGATACGACCGCAGTAAGCATTACCGCAACCCCTATAGATGGTGGTCGAATCGAATTTAGTTCGTTGACCTTAGATCAAGATTATTTTCCTTGGAAAGGCATCTATTTCGCTGGAATTGACATTCCTGTAAAGGCCATTCCTGCTGATGGATATGAGTTTGTGGGTTGGTCAGACAGCGCACTTGGAAGCAATGCAGAAGGCACTGTGAATATTACTTCGAAAACCTATGACCTTACGGCAAATTTTCAATTGATTGTAGGCTTAGATGAGCTTGCGCAAAATACGAATATTACCATCTCTCCTAACCCGACTAGTGACATTATCCGTATTCAATCAACTTTGCTAGAAGGTCTAGCCGTTGATCTCCACATCATAGACATGAAAGGCAGAGTCGTCTTTTACAAGGAAGTGAAATCATTTCCACAAGGTGCCTATACAATCAATGCAGGTCGTTTTCCGAAAGGAGCTTACACCGTAAAACTGAAAAATGGTAAGGGGGAGAAAATAACGACTTCTGTTATTTTGGAATAACATAACTCCGATTTTAATTGGAAATTTTGCCTATTAAAAATAGGCTTTACAAAAAACAAAACCACCAAGGAAAAGAAATTTTCCTTGGTGGTTTGTTTTTTAAGTCAGTCTTACCTTTTAGTCAGTCTTACCTTTCTGATTCTGTTTTTTAGACATCTCTCCTATTTGGGCGGAAGCCGTAAAGGAAGCCAACATCGTCGTCAACATATCATTAGCAGAACTTGGAGAATTCGGAAGCAAAATTAAATTACTACCTGTATTTTCACCGATTGACTGCAACGTATCATAGTGTTGTGTCACTACGATCAAAGCAGATGCTTCTTGAGAGTTGATACCCACTTTGTTTAAGCTTTCTACCGAATCTTCGATACCCCGTGCAATCTCCCGACGCTGATCTGCAATACCTTGTCCTTGTAAACGCTTACTCTCTGCTTCGGCAGTCGCTTTCGCAACGATACGAATACGTTCTGCTTCTCCTTCGTACTCTGCCGCTACTTTAATTCTTTCTGCGGCATTAATACGGTTCATCGCGGTCTTTACTTCTGCTGCGGGATCGATATCTGTAACCAAAGCTTTGACGATTTTGTAACCATATTCGCCCATTGCTTCGCCCAATTCATCTTGAATTGCGTGTGCAATGTCATCTTTCCTTTCAAATACATCATCCAAACGCATCTTAGGTACTTCTGCACGTACCGTATCAAAAATGTACGAATTAATCTGCTCGAAAGGATTTTCTAACTTATAGAATGCGTCATACACACTCTCTGGGATCACCCGAAACTGAACAGAAACCTTCAGATGCACGAATACATCATCTTTGGTTTTAGTCTCTACTTGCACATCCAATTGCTGGACCTTTAGATTCACTCTAGCGACAATTCTGTCCACGAAAGGAATCTTAAACTGCAAACCAGAGCGTCTAAAGCCGACAAATTTACCAAATCGCTCGATAATTGCCACAGTTTGCTGCTTTACAATATAGAAACTCTGTAAAGCAAAGAATATAAGGCCGACAATAATAAATATTCCAAATTCTGCCATAATGCTTTTTTTAAATTTTGTGGAAACCCACTAATCAAAATTCTGCATAAAGATAGTAAAATTTGTGGAATGGGTGGTAGCACCTGGCAGGGCAATCGCATTATAAAGTAGAGTAAAGCATTCAATTACATAGACACTTCACCCCAAATTTACTTTGGCGCCTTTGGTCATAATGATTGAACCGTCAGTGGTGTAATTGGAGTTTGCCCAAGTTTTGAAGGACAGAACATGGATGCTGATAGCAAGCTATCAGCACGGATTTTACGGATCAACACAGATTTCTTATTTGCTTCGCAAATTCGAATGACAGATTTTTACGGATTGCCCTTCAAAATTCAATAAGATGAATACAATTTATGGGGTTATCCAGTAATTAATCCTGAGCAAAGCACCCAAAAGTGACGAAGGAGCGCCCCAATATCCTAATACTCCAATACCCCACCCAAGCTACATCCCAGCTTCCGCTTCCTGAGCCAACCACTGAATCAGCAACATCTCCGTTTTTTGCGAAAGCGTATCATCTCCTTGCGGAAAAATATCTTTCATGGGCATGGCGTGATTTTCCATCTGTTCGACAGCGACTAGTAGTAATACCTTTTGCATTTCGGGTGTATAGGAAGACCAATTGGAAAAATTAAGCTTTTCCCGACCTTTGGTGACGGGTTGCACATATTTCTCATTAAATGGGGCAAAATGTGCGTGTTGTGGATAGTTGGCTTTCGCCGAATGGCAATTATAACACTGGCTTTGCAGCAAATGAGCGACTTCATCAGGTGGTTCGGTCAAATGAATAAAATCATCATCTGGATTTAGGTCTAGATTTGGTGGCAACGCCCCTTTTTGATAGGAAATCGTCAAAGACACGATAAATACCACAATCAACACCGAAAAGATTACAAAATACTTCAAATCAATCTATTTTAGGGAAGAATACGTCACCCACACATAAGAATAAAAACAATGTAAAAAAATCTTACATTTTTTTTCCAAACATATCTACACGCCTTAAAGCACTTATACAATACGATAATCTGTCACTTGAGAAAGACCTTTTATCTGAATGGTTTTATCTGTGCTGTGGCATTTTATTTGCAACAATACTTATGCAACTAACAATGAAATAATAGCCAATAAAACGGCTTTAAGAATAATTTGGGGGGTTTATTTTACGGCAGCGGATGGAACAAAGGTTCTTATCCGCTGTTTTTTTTTAATCAACCATTTTACCATTACGGAATAGGTGTAACTTAGCCTTTGGCACTTCCTTGCGGATATACTTCAACCCAATGTCTGCTATCGTACGCGTTGCAAAATCACCCGTCAAATATACATAATCCCCGTTCGCATTGCGATATAACGCCACGTCAGAATAGCTCGTAAATATTACATCGCTCATCGGCAATTCATAACGAGTCCGCTTTAACTCAATCTTGTATCCAACATAGCTTTTATCAATTACCCCTACTTTGCGAGAAATATCCATATCTCCTAAGTTCACTTCCGTAAGGATACGCTTATTAGGCTCCCTTGTCGTGACTATTTCAGATGGAGATTCCGTTTTATAGTTAAATTCTTCATTTTTCAAATCACTCACACCTGGATCTTGGACGACAGACGGTTTTCCTTCAAAGGCTTTTTCTGCTCTAAGTTTAGCTTCATTAAGGGCTTCTTCTTTGTCCTTTTCTGCATTCTTGGCTGATACTTCCACCACGTCTTCTGTTTTCTCCACAATCGTCTCTTTCTTTTCTTTGATGGTTTCCATTACAGGAATATCCTTTTTTTCAACCTTTATAGGGGTCGATTCTGCCACAACAACTGGCTCCTTTATTTTCTCCACCACCTTTTCAGGAATATTATTAAATGGAGTTGTTTCATTTTTGATTTCGACCTTTCCAGCATTTAGTTCTGCTTGTTTGTCCTTTTCGATCTGCTTCTTTAGCTCTTCAGGCATATCGCCCCCTTCCGGAATTTGAATTTGCTCACCACCTAAGACTTCTTCTAGTAGTTCAGTCATATGCACTTCTTCCATTTTCTTTGTCAATGGCAATTTTTCTTTCTCTTTTTGCGCAAGCAGACCTGTAATCACCAAATCCGTCCGTCTATTCATCGCTAAAATTCTATCAGAACATGTCTTACAATCTTTACACTTTTTTACTGGACTAGACTCGCCCATTCCGACACCTTTGATTCGATACTTGTCGATATTACTGTGTGTCAAGATGTACTTAACGGCAGCGGTGGCCCTTTTTAGCGAAAGCGCCCCATTAAATTTAGAATCCCCCTTACAATCTGTATGGGAGCGAAGCTCAACAATTAACGACGGATTATTCTCCATCAAGACGATGAGCTCATCCAAGGTTTTATGCATACCCTTCGTGACTGCATATTTTGATGACTTATAATATAGATTATCAATTGGTATTTTCTCCCCAATCTTAATAGGTCTCAGCTCAATATTGGCAAGCAAAGTCCCCTTTTGGTGGCCTGCGGTCAGGTTATCCACCACTCCAGGTTTGACATTATCGACCCCTTCGATACACACGATACAGCCATGCACATTGACATAAGCTTCAATCTGCTTCGTAATGTATCGCTTCTTAGAAATCATAATCGTATAGTGATTCCCTTGTTGAAAAGTAAATTTAAAGTAAGGCGAAGGATGCTTCTCGGAGACCCAAACCATCTTTTTCGTCGTATTGTTATAGATCTCAATCGTAGCTTCATCTACAGAGTTGGTCGGTGCATCAGGCGCAGGCCTTGGCTCCGCTAGGGTCACATCAAAAACATACCCTGGCTCCCGTTCCATCTCCATTTTTAGAAAAACCTTATTGGCATCGTTCTTATCGGCAGGATTGACTTTTTGTTCATTTTGAAAGTAGAGTTTTTTGTTGGCTCGGACGACATATTGACGATCATCGGACGTTTCGAATATAAAGTGCCCATATTCATCGGTCACGGTCTCCCCGACACTAATCATCTGACTAGTAAATAGCTTGACTTCGGCATCACCGATAAAGCCCCTATCGTTTTCTTCATAGACGTAGCCTTCAATAATAACCTTTCCCTGAGCAGACAACTGGGCAATAGACATAAATAGCCCCAGCAATAAAAATGTGAATCGTAGCATAGTTAGTTTCAGTTTAATTAATCCCAAACAGGAAAAATCATCTAAGGGAAGACTTTTTCCTATCTTTGTGCAAATGTAAGCTATTTTGTAGAATTAGAAAACAAAATCGCTTTCGTAAACGAATTGTTAACCTACCTAAACGTCTAATTACATGCGCATTATTTTCATGGGCACTCCCGATTTTGCTGTTCCTTCCCTAGAAATACTCCATAAAAACGGGTACGATATCGCCGCAGTCATCACCGCCACCGATAAGTATGGCGGTCGAAATGGCAAGAAACTCATCGAATCGGCCGTCAAAAAATTTGCGCAAGCCCACAACATCCCCGTTTTGCAGCCCAAAAATCTGAAAAATCCAGCTTTTGTCGATGATTTGCGCAAGCTAAAAGCCGATCTGCAAGTCGTCGTCGCTTTTCGCATGCTCCCAGAAGTCGTTTGGGATATGCCCCCACACGGCACCTTGAACCTACATGGCTCTCTCCTACCCAAATATCGCGGAGCCGCCCCTATCAATTGGGCCATCATCAACGGAGAAAAAGAGTCTGGCGTCACCACTTTTAAACTGAAACACGTCATCGACACCGGCGACATGTACTTCCAAGCCAAAGTACTCATCGACGAAAATATGACCGCCGGCGAGCTTCATGACCGACTCATGCCCATCGGCGCCAATCTCGTCCTTCAAACCGTCAAAGCCATCGAAGCAGGCACCATCAAAGGACAGGAACAAGCAGGCGAACCTACGCACGCCCCTAAGATTTTTCACCAGACCTGTCAGATTGACTTTGATGCCCTTTCGGAAAAAGTACACAACTTCATCCGTGGTCTCAGCCCCTATCCCACGGCCTGGACGACGTATCAAGACAAGAAATTAAAGGTATTCCTTGCGGAAAAAGAAATAGGCAATAAAAACGAAGTCCCAGGCACTTTTGTCACTGATAGAAAATCCTTTTTCAAGGTAGCCACCCAAGACGGATACATCAATCTGCTAGAAATGCAGATACAAGGCCGGAAACGGATGAAAATTAAAGATTTTTTGAATGGATTGAAGTAGTGCTTTTTTTTTTGTTACCATCCAGTTTCCCTAACGGGAAAGGGAAGCCGATAGCCAAAGGATAAAACTAATTCTTAAAGGTCAATTTTCCCATTGCCCGGGTGGATTTATTTTTACCAAAGATAATAAACTCATCATCAGTAATTTTAAAATATTTATTTGGATAAATCAATGTAAAAGGATCTACACTTTTGGCGATTTTGTCGTGCCTTTCACCCTGCTTATCAAAAATAGAAATAACTATATCTTGTTTTTTACTTTTAGGCTTATTTAATCCAACTATGGATCCTTTTTTATGTTCCGCTCTCTTTTTAATGTTGTATTTTGAATCATTAAACAAAACATAACAATTCCCACTATTTACAATAGGTAGATAAGACAAGTAACTGGTTGAAGTAGATTCTTGAAGTTTGTTGATAGAATTTTGCCAAATCAACTCACCATCCTTACTCAATTGTAAGACAATAATCTCGTTGTAGGAATAAACAGCATAATTCTTTAGTGTACCACTTGAAGAAGCCGTTCGCCATGCCAGAAGAAAATCTTCAATAAAGACTGTTGACTCCCCAGTTTTCCCATTAGTAATAACTTCCTTAAGTCTTAAATTTTTGTGGTATTTGAATTTATTTTTTTCAATGTTATCAACTATTCTCTGAGTAGCTCGCTTTCCACGTCCTTCGGTCGTCCATTCAATGGGAAATTCATAATCCTTTGAGCGGCCAATCTCGCCAGTATTGGCATCAATATGCGCAATTAAAAAATTAGTTGCACCATTTTTTTTTCGTGTTGCATAGGGAACAAGATAGAGCAGGCTTTCATCATTTGCACTCCAAATCATCCCTGCATTTGAGAGCCATTTGGTTTTTTTTATTCTTAAAGTATGTGCTATTTTTTCAGTCCCTTTATTCTTATAGAGATACAACTTTTGCTTATACCCAAATTCTTTACGGCTCCCTTTTTTCTTTATTTTTATTTGGGCTGTAAAAAAGACATCGCCTTGATTCGTCACACCAAAATCACTCAAATCGGTGTACTTTTTGAGACTAGAAAGCCTGACGCTTTTTGTCCATAACAGGTTCAAATCACTATCTATAACAGAGACCTTTGTCTTGACATTCTCTTTACTTTTTACTTTAATAGTAGAAGATATTAGAAATTTAGTTTTATCAGGTGACTTCTTGATATTGATTGCATATTCATCACCAGATAAGCCTTGGGCATTCTTCTCAAAGACCATTTTTCTATTATCAATAAATTTTAGTTCCTTCATGTCAAAAGTCTCCGCAAACAGGAAGAGTTTTTTCTTCTTGGAATCATCTAAGGTCATAAAAAAGATGGTCTTATCACGGATATTTTGGATTTCTATAATCTGTAAACTTTCCTCCTTGTGTTTTAACTCTAACAGCTCCCGAGACATTTCTTTTAGGCTTGTTCTATCATAGGTAACAAGATCATAGCCACCTGCCATCCAATCTTTTTGTCTGATTGCTCGTTTTGCAGTGATTACCCGTTCTGCAAAATAAATTTTTGATTCAGTAAAACCAACCAGTAATCGGTCTGAAGTCTTTCTTTCTTGACGATTGGATTGATCCATCCATTTTATGTCTGGCAAGGCTTGACTATTAGAAGCCAACGAATAAAGTCCGAGAATAAAGAATAGAATGATTTTTTGCATAATGTCAGTTTATTTGATACTTAAAAAGTTGTAAATTAATTTCACGATCCCAATGCCAATAATCTTAATCGAAAAAATAGATTTTTTGCATTACAATGTTTTTCTAAAAAAGCGAATATAGCAATTATTTTCTAAATGCCTTAAAAAAATATCGTGTGCACCGTGTTAGATAGTTTTTATGCTAGGGAATAATCCCATTTAGGACTCTTTGCACTGCTAGAGACTTGTAACTCAATGGTTTCAAAGAATAAAAATGCTTTTTTTGTTTTGTTACCATTCAGTTTCCCTTACGGGAAAGGGATGCCGATAGCTTCTCGTTGCGCTTCGCTACTCTGTTGTGTGAAATGAATTTCACGGTGCCATACGGGCCTAGTTTCTCGTTGCGCTTCGCTACTCGGTTGGGCGAAATGAATTTCACTGTGCCATACGGGCATAGTTTCTCGTTGCGCTTCGCTACTCGGTTGGATGAAATGAATTTCACTGTGCCATACGGGCATCGTTTCTCGTTGCGCTTCGCTACTCGGTTGAGCGAAATGAATTTCACTGTGCCATACGGGCATAGTTTCTCGCTGCGCTTCGCTACTCGGTTTTGCGAAATGAATTTCACTGTGCCATACGGGCATAGTTTCTCGTTGCGCTTCGCTACTCGGTTGGGCGAAATGAATTTCACTGTGCCGTTATCCGCATCATTCAAAAGTATGATGCGGATAATTAGATTTTAGTCCTCTTCTTATTCAATGGTTATTTTTCGATAAACCATCTTTTTTTCGGATGATAACTTTAGTAAGTAAGTACCAGCCGGAACATTTGACAAATCAATAGTTATTTTTCCGAAAGGAGCACCTTCGTATTCATAAATAATCTGTCCAAGTGTATTCTGCACCATCAAGCGCATCCTTCTTGAGTGATCTAATTCCACATAAAAAACACCCGTGTTTGGATTCGGATAGATTTGTAGGCCCGAAGCCCAAATTGGCTCAACGAAAGCAGTAATAAAACCAATGTTTACTTCTTTCTCAAAAGAACACCCGTTTGCATCTGTCACTACAGGAATATATTCTCCTGGGAGCGCATTGACTAGGTTCGTCTCTACCGAAATTAGTTGACCATTAAAAAACCATTGAACAGTATAAGGTCCTGTTCCACCAGCGATATTAGTGATTCCTGCACTACCATCTGATATGGTCTCGCCAGAAGCATTTGCTACATCAACATCAAAACTAGTTATTTCTGAACAGTGTGCGACCTCCACGGTAACAGTCGTAGCGCAACCCGAAGCACAGATAGCAGTAACACTATATTCACCAGACTCATCGACTGTAATACTACTTGTCGTTTCCCCTGTTGACCACAAATAATTAGTGGAATTACAACCTGTTGCACTCGCACTTAAAACAACAGTAGATTGATTACAACAAAGCTCACCGCTTGATATAAGCGTCAAACTGGGTGATTCTAAAACGTTTATTTGTGTCGTTACCGTATCGGCGCAACCATTGGCACTCGTATAGGAATAGGTCAATACAAAAGTTCCTGTCCCCGTTATAGGTGGGCTAAAGGTATTGCCATCCACGCCTTCTCCGCTCCAAACACCTCCTATTGGTGTACCATGAAGTTCAATGGCCATACCGCCTTCACATAAGGCATCATAGTTGCCAGGATCCACTACTAAATCTCCAAACGTAATCAATACATCAGATTCGGCCGCTTCACAAGGGCCATTTCCATCTGGGTCATTGGTGGTCAACAATAAATTAACAGCACCCTGCGCCATTTCAGCAGCTGTTGCAGTATAAATGGCATTCAAATCATGGTTAGAAGGAGCAAAAGTACCTAATCCACCACTCCATGTTACTGATGTGGCGGTTCCACCGATAACCCCGCTTAACTGTACGGAACTTCCGCTACAAATTATCTGTGGACTACCTGCATTAGTTGTTGGTGGGCTAATGCAACCACAGTCTATAACATTAAAAGAAGTAGTAATACTATTTGAACAACCATTATCGTCTTCATATTGGTAGGATGCACTATGCATCCCATTTCCTGATGTCGTAGGATCAATCATAGAACCTACAATTCCTGCACCGCTCCAAGTTCCCCCAGTAGGGTTAGCCACCAATTGATGTGGGTCACCGTCCGAGCACAAATCTGGAATGGGTTCAAAAGTTATAATTGGTAATGGATTGATCGTAATCTGCACAATGGAACTAACGGCCATACAAGGTCCATTTCCATCTGGATCATCTGTTGTTAGGGTTAGCGTAAAGGAGCCTTGTGTAATCTCTTCATCTGTTGGGTTATAAGAAGCATTCATTGTTGTGTTATTAGGTGAGAAAGTGCCATTTCCCCCACTCCACGTAGCCATATTGGCTTCACCGCCAAATGCTCCATTCAGTACAATATCTTCGTTTGCACAAATTGCAATTGGATCACCAGCATCCACTGTTGGTGGGTTTGGACAGCCGCATTCTTCTACGACAACGAATTGTTCATAATCTAAAGCACATTGCCCACCATCAGCATCCCAAACTATATTTTGATTACCGTCAGCAGGATTTAGCACGCTAGGCGTCCAAGTTCCAGTCAACCCTTCTGGAGACGTAAATGGTAAAAGAAAACTTTCATCTGTTAAGCAATAGGGCCCAAATAGAGCAAAGCTAGGACTAATTGGAGCATTCACTTGAATAAACATCGTCGTTGTTGTCGCGCATTCATCCCCATTCGGAGTAAAAGTAGCTGTTTGTGAGCCATTGGCGGGTACGATAGGATTTGGATTCCAAGTGCCTTCAATATTTTCATTGGAGATATTTGGTAGCGTCACCAACATTTCCAATCCACATATAGGGCCTACTTGCGTAAATGTAGGAGTAACAGGTGGGGTCGATGTAATGACCACAGTCTTACTAGCTTGACAACCACTAGCATCTGTTGCCACCACTGAATAACTTCCTGCACCTAGACCTGAAATATCTTCTGTGGTCATTCCATTGGACCAAACATAAGTAATTGTTCCATTTCCCCCTTCCGCAGTGAGATTGATGCTTCCATTATTATTTCCTGTACAAGATTCATTTTGGTGTGTTTCCGAAAGGGTCAAAGTACAACCTGGCTCCGAGATACTAAACGTACAAGAAGCAGTACATCCACCCGCATCTGTCACATTAACTGTGTATGTTCCAGATGATAACCCTTGAAACTGGGCGCTTCCACCTATTGCGGTGATGGTTTGGGTATTTCCATTTAGAGTGGCTACAAAAGGTGCGGTACCATTTGTTACCGTTACTCCACCCGCACCGTCAGAACCACCAAGTGTCGTAACATTAGTGATTGTTTCACAACTAATTCCTAATGCATCTGAAGTGGACACTTGAATAGATGCTTGGTTCGTACAACCATTACCTCCTGTCACAATCACTTCATAAGATCCTGGCATACAGGCTGTTATATTAGAAGACGTACCTGTAAATCCATTAGGGCCTGTCCATACATAGGCAACTGCTCCATTTGAAGTTGCACTCAAATCAACACATGTCATTTCACATGTTAATACTGGATTTTGCGGCATTACACTAAGATCCGGAGTCGTTATATCTGCTACTAATGTATAAGATGCAGTGGCACTACATCCATTCGTAGGATTAGTAACGGTTAGAATATATACGCCTACCACATCAACTGTTATCAAGGAACCAGCCATTGTAATACCTAAAGGTGTTTGCCAAGAATAGACAACGTCATTAGTGCTTGAGCTACCTTGCAATTGAGCATTTTCATTATTACAATCTAATGGGCCATTGGTATTGATTGCCACATTTTCTGGTTCTGCCATATCTCCCACGACTGTGGTTGTGGCATTGGCGGTACATCCTGTTGCGACATTAGTGACCGTTAAGGTATAATTACCACTTTGAGCAACCGAGATGGTTGCTCCAGATGCCATAAAACCATTTGGGCCCACCCAATCAAACTCAACACCTGAAGTAGATGAGTTACCAACCAACACCGTGCTAGAGAATGCACAAGTAATAGGATTTGCAGAGGCAATCGATATATTTGGGGGACTAGATTCTTCCAAAACAGTAACCGTCGTACTTGCGACACAGCCATTAGTGGGGTCCGTAACAGTCAAGGTGTATTCTCCAGCCACCGTCACAACAATAACTACACTAGACGCTGAAAAACCATTTGGGCCGACCCAACTAAAAGTAACGTTTGGAGTGGTGGAGCTACCAACAAGATCTAGAAAAGAAGTTTCACAGGTCAATATGTTTGTATTTGGGAATTCAGCACTTATATTTGGTACGTTTGTCCCACCCAAAACATGCAAAGTCGTACTTGCGGTACATCCACTACTAGGATCCGTGACCGTCAATGTATAATCCCCTTCCACACTTACGGTAATGTTAGGATTCGATGATGAAAAACCATTTGGTCCTGTCCAACTAAAAACGGCTCCTGCCGTTGTTGAGCTTCCAACAATATCTAAGGTTGGTGCAGCACAAGTCAATATTTCTGTAGAAACAAAGTTGGCCACCACATTTGGCGGGGTACTTTCTTCCAAAACGGTAACAGAACTAGAAGACATACATTCTGTGGTATTGTTTGTAATTGACAGTGTGTAAGTACCACCTGCGGCGACAGTTGCAAAAAGACTTTGCTGACCTGTCAAAATCACTCCATCATTTGTTGTCCAAAGATAAGTTAAGTTGGGGCCTTGGGCAGAACCAGAAGCATCTAGGGTGACTGTAGAATTCGTGCAGGAAATGGCTGGAATATTTTCATTAATATTAACTATTGGATAGTCAGGAGATTCAAAAACCACTGATTCTGAAGTCGTGCAGCCCATGTTATCAGTTACTTCAAGCACATAAGTGCCTGGGCCCACACCAGATAAGATTGGCGTGAATTGACCATTGCTCCAAGTATAGATATAATCTGGGACACCACCAGATACAGTAAATTCAGCCATTCCATTGTTACCACCATTATTACAAGAGACTGGTTGATAAAAGGATTGACTCAGAACAAGTGGGCTCTCTTCTTCAACAATATAAGGCCCACCAGATACAGTTAAATTTCCGTTTACTTCAGACACATTTACAGAATAGCTTCCAGCTGGAATGTTAGATAAATCTTCAGAAGTGGCTCCATTACTCCATTGATAGGTATAATTGCCAGAGCCACCTGTAACGGTTATATCAATAGCTCCAGTACTTTCTCCATTACAATCGACAGATATTGTATTGACATTTACAATATCTAGACTGGCCGGAGCTGGGCAACTATTATGAAAAGCATAGGCCGCAGCTGTACTAGGCTGAGATAAGTAGGTAATTTCATGGTTGGAGCAAATTCCATAAATGGTTGGAAACCAAGGCACGTCATAAGCACCATTTTGGGAAGCATCATCAATAATTGGATAAGGTGTACCGGCCACCCAATTTCCATAAGTAGAACTATTACATCCAGCGGAGCCATACAAGCAGGCCGTATTGGTGCTTGCCGATGCTTCAATAAAGAAAACGCGTACTTCATTCGTACCATTTGGTCCATATTGATTGTACAAGTTCTCTAATGCACCTGAATTATGATAATTCCAGCAAGGGCTACACCAAGTTGCCGAAAAATCCAGAAAGACGGTATAACCAGAATCCAAGTAGGCATACAAGTGATGACTATTATCGTTGATATCCGTCAATGTCCAATCTGGGGCAATACTTCCATTAGGTAATTGCCCGTACAACATCGAAGATGAAAACAACATCATTCCCCAAAACAGTAAAACATGCTTCATAATATTTGTTTTATTAATTCCATTAATAAAGAGACTCCAAACAATCTAATTCTGCTGCTTAACCAATCGCTCAAAACTACCATGTCCGAAGGACATGTGAATCAATTAGTCTGACGCCAGGAAGCTACCGTATATTCCACTTCTCCGTCCGAACTTTATAAAGGTTCTTCTTAAACTTCCATTGTGCCGTATTACTCTTGCTTTCTAATTTATTTTCCAGTTCATCATCAAGTTCAGGCATAAAGTCGATTCCAGTAATTTCTTCGATTTCGTCGATAGATTTGACAAAAGCAGTCACAGGTTTATTACTCACAGCATTGGGCATTATAAAACCGATTGCCTTTTTTTCTGGCCCTTCGATATCTACAAGTATTTTGTAGTAATATCCAGGAACCGTAACTTTATTGAATCTTCCTATCTCTCCCAAATTATCTTTAAAAATGGGCCCTGTCACGACATACAGCTTATTGTTCATCCGCCCCCAATCCCGAGACAATTCTTCTAATTCTCGCCAAATTCCCCCATTAAAATTATGGACTTGTGGGCTCATATTGGACATAAAAAAGCAATCTTCCATCGCTTGTACAGAAAAGGCCATATCTGCGGCAGGAGCCATGTGCCCTTTGTCATAACCCGAACCTTTATAATCTTTATAGGTGGCAGAACCTGTTTTTACCATTGGGTCTTTTTCGAACCAATCTTTTCGTTTGGCTCTTTTATTATTTAGGCGCTTGCGCGAAATATAGTAAGCCACCCATTCGGCTTGTTCATGTTTTTCGTCGTAAGACAAGCTATAATAGTCGTGATGCACCACATATCCATTATTGACGGAAGGCAAGAGAAGGTCACCTGCCGTATTTGGGGTATGATTGCCATTGTCATCAGGGGCATTGATGACCACTCTAGTGCCTGGTTCAACGGTTTCATTGCCACCAAAAAACTTAAAGCCTGCGAATAACAAGCCGATTAGGGCCAAAAAAACGCCAGATTTCGTCAACATACCACCAGAAGCCGCTTGCTCATGATTTTTACGCAATTTTGCCATATTCTTCTTTTTTGCCTAAAGTTGCGAAAAAAAAATGATATGAAATCCATCTTCACCCATATTTGAATCATCATCCCGAAAACAAGCCGCCAAATTTAACGTTATACTGCCTGCGATTTACTTCTTACAACATATTTGCTTTCAAACAAAGGTAAATAAGAAATCAACTGAATGGGCGTCATCCAACGACAAGGCATAAAACAAACTGCTGCTTTTCTATTAGGTGCTGTAATCGGTGGAATCAATAATATCATCATATTTCCCGCTGCTTTTGCCCCCAATCAAATTGGATTGATTCGTTTATTTCAAGATTTGGCGATTCTTGTGGTGCCTTTTTTATTGTTGGGAACAACAGGGCTCACCCTTCGTTTTTTTCCAAAATTCAAGGATAATAGTAACGGACATAATGGCTTTTTGCCCATCTTGTTGACCATGATAGGGCTTGGAATTTTGATATTTACCATCTTGGCTATTGGCTTCAAGGAGCAAATCATCGAAATCTATCAAGCACAATCACCATTGGTTGGTCAATACTATTTTTTCCTTATTCCGATTGCCATAGCCTACAGCCTAACGGCCTTTTTTAACCAATACTCTAGTAATTTCCTTCGATTGACGGTGCCAGCAATTATAAGTCAATCAACTAAACCAATTATGGCGATTATTGCCCTTGCGTACCTATGGCATTGGGCTACTTTCGAACAAGTCGTAACTGTTTTTTCAGGTTGGTACATCGTCAGTCTCCTATTGCTTATCTTTTACATTAGGCACCTTGGACAACTCCACTGGCGCCCCAACTGGCAATTTCTCAAAAAGCCTTTAATAAAAGAAATGGGCAATTATGCATTATTCGGAGTGATGGCATCAGCAGGAAGCAATTTTATCTTTAAAATGGATACTCTGATGCTTTCGACCATGACGGATCTTGCACAAACAGGTATTTATACCATTTCTGCCTATATAGCGAGTATTGTGATGATACCAACCAATTCATTAGTCAGTATCTCTAGCCCCATTATTTCTACGGCATGGCATGAGAATAACCTTGATGAAATCAAAACCATCTATAAAAAAGCGTCGCTGAACTTATCCATTATTGGATTACTGTATATTTTGCTTGTTTTTGCATCTATTCATGACTTATTTGATTTCATGCCGAATGGAGCTATTTATCAAGTGGGTGTACCTGTCATTTTTATTCTTTTGGCATCTCATTTTTTTAATATGCTCACCAGTGTAAATACACAAATTATCGGCTACTCCACCTATTACAGAATCAACTTTTATGCTTTAATGCTTGCTGGCTTGCTAAATATTGGACTTAATTACCTACTTATTCCAAAATACAACTTACTCGGGCCCGCTATCGCTACAACCATTTCTCTCTTCTTTTTCAATGTATTTAAGTTGGGATTTATTTATAAGAAATATGGGATTCACCCTTTCGGAAAAGGCACGCTAAAAGCATTCATCATCGCCTTAATCACCTTTGCTTTTACCTTCCTACCCATACAAACAGGGATGCCACTCATAAATATTGTCATAAAATCTACTGTAATCGTTTTGGTATTTGTACTTTTGACCATTCGATGGAAGGTTTCTCCCGAATTGAACCAAATATTTGACAATCTATGGAAAAAAGTCAGCCGAAAATAAGTCAATAGAACAATGATTAAAAAACTCTTATTTATTTTTCTTCTTTTTTTTGCGCAAGCAGCACATGCTCAACAATATAAAATTAGCTTGTTGACTTGTTCGCCTGGCGGTGAATTGTATTCCACTTATGGGCATAGCGCCATCTTTGTGGAAGACCAACTTTCTAGAAAAAAAACGGTGTATAACTATGGGACTTTTGACTTCAATGCCCCTAATTTTGCTGTAAATTTCATCAAAGGTGATCTACTATATATGCTTAGCCCCGAGCGATATGATGATTTTATTCGAGAATATCAATATCAAGGAAGGGGCATTATTTCGCAAGAATTAGACATCACAGATCAACAAGAAGCCAAAGTCATTGCATTCCTAGCGAATAACATGAAGCCCCAAAATAGGTCCTATCTCTATGACTTCTTTTTTGATAATTGTTCCACTAGAATTCGTGACCTATTTGAAACAGAACTCGGGTTACAATATCCTGAATATCAGCCTTCTAAGACCTTTCGCACACTGCTAAAGCCCTATCTAAATGACACACCATGGTATCACTTTGGGACCAATCTGATACTGGGGCGTCCAACCGATGATATTGCGGATTATAGAAATGAGATGTTTCTACCCGATCACCTTTCGGAAAATTTAGCGAAAGCAACTCTAGACGGACACCAATTCTTAAAACCCGCAAAAGAAATCATCCCGCGAACCAGTCAAATGGAAGCAGCCAAAATAAACATGCCTATCATCACGATGTTAGGGATTTTCCTATTGAGCATCCTAGTTAGCCTAAAATTCAGTCGATTTTGGCGCAATAGTTTTGATACATTGCTCTTTTTAGCGGCCATTTTAGCGGGTACCTTATTTGTATTTATGTGGACATCCACCAAGCATGAAGTGTGTCATGAAAACTATAATTTACTTTGGGCCAATCCTTTATTCATTTTTTTACCGATATTTGCCTTTCGGAAAAAAGTAGGTGTTTGGAAACTGACCTTTTTCTATACTGTTGCTGTGGCGTTTCTGTGGTTTTTGGTACCACAAAAATTGCCGATAGCAATGTTTTTTCTTTTATTGGCACTTTTAGTTCGTAGTGGACATCGTGCTAACCTATTTTTTAAATCAACCAACTAACCAATCATGGAAAATATCCTTCTAGAAATAGCAGACCATATCGCAAAAGTCACCATTAATCGCCCACAATCGCTTAATGCCTTAAATAAGCAAACCATTTCTGAACTAAGCGAAGCCTTAGACCAATTAGCCACCAATGAAGAAGTCCGTGTACTGATTATTACTGGTAGTGGCACTAAAGCTTTTGTCGCTGGAGCAGACATCAAAGAATTTTCTGATTTTGATGTAAAACAAGGTGCGCAACTTGCTGCCTTAGGCCATGAGATGCTTTTTGACAAAATTGAAAAGTTCCCGAAGCCTGTCATCGCAGCAGTAAATGGTTTTGCTCTAGGTGGTGGTCTAGAATTAGCTATGGCCTGTCACTTCAGAATTGCTTCTGATAATGCTAGATTGGGACTTCCAGAAACATCTCTAGGACTTATTCCTGGCTATGGCGGTACGCAAAGGTTGCCAGAACTTGTCGGCAAAGGAAAAGCCATCGAAATGATTACCACTGCTTCTATGATTAATGCAAATGATGCACATAGCTGGGGCTTAGTCAACCAAGTTGTTCCACAAGTGGAATTGGAAGCTACTTGCCGTAAAATCGCTAATAAAATTGCCCATAACTCACCACAAGCCGTAGGCGCAGCATTGAGAGCCATCGCTGGTGGATTTAATGACAAAGTAAATGGGTACAATGTGGAGATCAGTGAATTTGGAAAATGCTTTGGAACAAAAGATTTTAAGGAAGGAACCACTGCATTCATAGAGAAAAGGAAGCCCAACTTCTAAGCGTACAGAATCACATTTTTAAAACATTCAAAGGACAAAATATGTCAACAGTTGCTGCCGCGATAAAAGACGGCTATATATGTATTGCTAGTGAATCACAAACTACTTTTGGACGCTCCAAACTACCAGGTGAATACCTTCACAATGATGCCAAATTATATAATTGGGGGTCTTCCGTAATTGGTTTAGTTGGTAGTGTATCCATGTCAATGATTCTACAAGATTTAATTAAAAAGAGTAAAAAAGAGCCTAATTTCTCTTCTCCACAACATGTTTTTAATTTCTTCAAGACCTTGCACCCTAAGTTAAAAAAGGAGTATTTTTTGCAATCGAAAGAAGATGATGATGATCCTGTAGAAACTTCTAGATTTAGTATTTTAATTGCCAATAAATATGGCTTATTTGGGGTTGATCCGATGCGAGAAGTTTCCCATTACAATAAATTTTGGGCGATTGGTAGTGGCACTCGCTTTGCTTTAGGTGCGATGCTCCCTACTTATGATTTAAATGGATTTGATGCGACAAAGATTGCGGAAGCTGGCGTCAATGCTGGAGTCACCTTTGATATTTATTCTGGTGGCGAGATTACTTCTAAGACTATAAAAATGATTAAGAGACGGAAGAAATAAATTAAATTTCTTTTGAAACTGGTCAATAGCTGCCTACGGGACAAAACTTGAATCCTTCGAAGAAAAACAAGTATTTTTTACTCTGTTCTTCCGTTGAGTCTCGTACTCTAAATTGAACTTATTAAAAACCAGATGTGTCTCACTCACACATAATTTCATTCACATAAGGGCCTAAAACCTAAGTAATATGATAAAGTCTCCATTTTCCAATTTGGTTTTTCTATTAATGGCTTTTGCATTAATAGGACTTTCTTGTGATTCTAAAGCGCAAAAGCAACCAACTCCCGAAGAAGAAATACTTCAGGTAAACAAAGAATTATTGGACTCTAACCAACACATTATCAAGGTGAATGCCCAGAAATATATTCGTTTGACCCAGGAATTCATTACTGCGAAAGCGGATTCTAATAAGGTCATTAAATATGCCATTCAAGGCGCTGAAGTAGCGGTCAACATTAAAGATTACGCAAAAGCCGTTCAAAGTTATGATTTGCTTGCTAAGCAATTTCCTAACAATGCAAAAGTAGTTGCTAATGCCCTTTTTGCGAAAGCCTTTGTCCTAGAAAATCATGTCAAAGACATCGAAGGTGCGCGCCAAATTTATCAATCTATTTTACAAAAATACCCTAATCAAGAAATTACTAAAACCATCAATGCTACTTTACAAAATCTGGGTAAATCAGATGCGGAACTATTAGAAATGATTAAGAATAAAAACAAATAAAATGGACAGCCAAACCAAAGCCATTCTGAAAGAAAAGATAGCGCAAGAAATGGTGTCCACCAACCGTGACATCAGCCAATTGGAAGAGCTAACCCAACCCATCTCCCCTGATTGTGCCATCGGACGAATCACCCGAATGGATGCCATCAACAATAAAAGTGTCGCCGAAGCCAGTCTCCGTATGCTTCGCAAAAAACTAACTAACCTACAATTGGCACTCACCAAAATTGAAGATGATGACTTTGGGAAATGCGCTTCCTGCGGGAACACTATCAATGAAAAAAGATTGATGTTCTTGCCAGAGAGTACTTATTGTATTCATTGTGCTTCTTAGGGGTATTGGGGCCTGCCTGCTGCAGGCAGGCGCTTCGCTTTTGGAACGTCGTTGTACTCCTTTTGGGGCGTTCCTTTGTCACTTTTAGGATGCAATACTTAGGCACCTTCTTGCTATAGCTAGATCATAGACTCAAATAAAACAATAGATATAGCTATTTTCTCCTTTAAACGTCCTATTTTCGCCCAACTAAACAAATCATTAATGAATATTACAGTCACACAAATTTTAGTTGGACTAACTGTCCTAATTTCTATCGGTGCTTTCAACAATCGGGAGCTATATGCTAAACTACTGCATTCACCTTATACAGAAGCCAGAGAAAAAGACTACTACCGTTTTCTAAGTTCGGGATTCATCCATGCAGATTGGATGCATTTAGGCATTAATATGTTTGTATTGTGGCAATTTGGTGGTATTGTTGAAGCCTATTATAAAAGTGGATTTGGATCTCAAATGGGCGGCATCTATTTCCTTCTAATGTATCTTGGTGCTATTATTTTTGGAGCATTGCCTTCGTTTTATAAGCACAAAGACAACCCAGCCTACCGTGCCATAGGTGCATCTGGTGGTGTATCGGGGGTTACTTTTGCTTATGTGGTATTTCAGCCATGGGAAAAGATTTATTTATATGCTGTCATTGGTATTCCTGCGATTATTGCGGCGGTGCTATATTTGGCCTATTCTTCCTATGCAGCCAAGCGCAATAGAGATAATATTGGGCATGACGCTCACTTTTATGGGGCTGTTTTTGGCTTTATATTCACATTGGTCATCAATCCAGCTTTTTTAACCCATTTTTGGATAAAGCTCCAAAACATTCCTTTTTAACCCAAAAGTCATCCCGATCGCTATCGGGACTAATACCCTAACAATGAAAAACACCCAAGCATACATCAACGCACACAAAGATGAATTTTTAGAAGACTTAAAGCATCTTTTGAGTATTCCATCGGTCAGTGCTGACCCACATTTCAAAAAAGACATGATGGTTGCGGCCAAGGCCACTGCCAGTTTATTGAAAGGAGCTGGCTTACACAAAGTAAAAGTAAATAAAACCAAAGGACATCCAATTGTCTATGGAGAACGGATCATCGACAAGAAACTACCGACAGTTTTGATTTATGGGCACTATGATGTTCAGCCGGCTGATCCTGTTGAGTTGTGGGATTCTCCCCCATTTGACCCTGTCATCAAAAAGACAAAAAACCATCCACAAGGCGCAATATATGCCCGTGGCTCGGCTGATGATAAAGGACAATTTTTGATGCATGTCCAAGCGGTCAAAGCTATGATTGCGAGCAAAGAGATGCCGTGCAATGTCAAGTTTATGATTGAAGGAGAAGAAGAAGTAGGTTCCATTCATTTGGGCGATTTCTGCAAGGCGACTAAGAAGATGTTGGCGTGTGATGTCATCTTAATATCAGATACTTCTATTATTGGGAATAAAACGCCGTCTATAACAGTTGGATTACGTGGACTTTCTTACCTGGAAGTAGAAGTAACAGGGCCTAATCGTGATTTGCACTCAGGGGTTTATGGCGGAGCTGTTGCGAATCCCATCAATATTTTAACCAAGATGATTGCGTCTTTGCATGATGAAAACAATCACATCACTATTCCTGGTTTTTATGATGATGTTAAAGAATTTTCTGCAAAAGATCGGGCTTCACTCAATAAAGCTCCTTTTGCGGAAGCAAAGTATAAGCGTGATCTGGGTATTGGGGAGATTCATGGTGAGAAGGGTTACACGACTATTGAGCGAGTAGGTATTCGCCCAACCTTAGATGTTAATGGTATTTGGGGTGGATACATCGGAGAAGGTGCTAAGACCGTTTTACCTTCTAAGGCTTACGCCAAAATTAGTATGCGCCTAGTCTCTAACCAAAATCCTAAGAAAATCACTCAGCTTTTTACCAAGCATTTCAAGTCGCTTGCGCCAAAATCTGTCAAAGTAAAAATCAAACCACATCATGGTGGAGATGCGGCGGTTACACCCATCAATTCCATAGAATATCAAGCCGCTGCCAAGGCGTTACAGACTACTTTCCGAAAGGAAGTGATTCCACAAATGAGCGGTGGTAGTATTCCAATTGTGGCCTTATTCAGCAAAGTTTTAAAGGTTAATACGGTTTTGATGGGATTTGGACTAGACAGCGATGCGATACACTCCCCTAACGAACATTATGGACTTTTTAATTTTTATAAAGGCATAGAAACCATTCCTTATTTCTTTGAGAATTTTGTGGAAATGAAAACTACTTCTTAATTGATAATATTGATAATTGACAATTGATAATTGATAGTTGATAATTGATAATTGATAATTGATAGTTGATAATTGATAGTTGATAGTTGATAATTGATAATTTCGCTTACGACTTACGCTTTATCTAAGGGATAAGAATTGATAGACTATGGAAACATCTGAATTTTTGCGCAAGCTAAAGGAACTCGTCGATATCGAACTGGAAGAAGACATCAAAATCTTTCAACAGAAAATCGAAGCGCTATCCCTTTCGGAAAAACAAAAACAAGGATTCTGTTGGCATCCCGTTCATGTCATCAAAACAGGATTTACTTATGGCGACCGTGCATATATTGTTGTCGAGAGAAATGATACAAAAAGCCATGATTTTAGGTCGGGCAACATCATCAAACTTTATTCTCAAAAAGACCCACTCAACGACTATGTAAACGGTACCATTAATTATCTGAAACAGACACAAATGAAAATTGTGCTCAATACAGATAACCTACCACTTTGGTTGGATAATGAAAAATTGACTTTGGACCTTTTGTTTGATGAGCGAACCTATAAGGAGATGAAAAAGGCTTTGAGTCTTGTGGCCAAAGCGTCTAATAGCCGATTGGCGGATTTGCGGGATGTTTTGTTGGGTAAAATTGCTCCTTCCTTTGAGCAGTTACCGACTATTCATATTCCGCATTTGAATGCATCACAAAATGACGCAGTCAATAACATTATGGCTGCGGAAGATGTGGCTGTGGTTCATGGGCCACCTGGTACAGGTAAGACGACCACTATCGTTGAAGCCATCAAAATAATCGCCCAGAAAGAAGGTCAAACATTGGTTTGTGCGCCATCTAATGCTGCAGTGGATTTGCTGACTGACCGAATGAGCCTTGCGGGCTTGAACGTGGTTCGGCTTGGTAATATTTCTCGAGTGGATGATGCCGTCTTGAATGCCACCTTGGATGTACGCTTATCCAAGCATCCCGAATTTAAAGAAATCAAAAAACTAAAAATAAAGGCCGCTCAAAAGCGTAGAGATGCGGAACGATTTAAAAGAAATTTTGATGGTGCCGCCTACACTGCCAGAAAAGAAGGCTACAAAGAAGCTCGAGAATTGACCGCTTGGGCGCACCAATTAGAAGATAGACTCATTGATCAAATTATGTCTGCCGCTGATGTTATTACTTGTACACTTGTCGGTGCAGCAGGATCACTTTTGAGTAAATACAAGTTTCATACACTGTTTATTGATGAAGCAGCGCAAGCACTAGAACCGGCCACATGGATTCCAATCATGAAGGCCGCAAAAGTTGTACTAGCTGGAGATCCTTTTCAACTTCCGCCCACAGTCAAATCCAATAAAGCCCAAAAATATGGCTTAGGTATCACGATGATGGAGCGCCTGCTCCCGAAGCTTCCCAAAATCAATTTGCTCAAGGTGCAATACCGCATGAATGCTACAATTATGGGGTTTTCCAATCAGCAATTCTATGATAATCAACTGATTGCGGATATTTCCGTGGAGCAACACCAATTGCCTTTGCCCCCACATAAAAGCGTAGAATTTATCGATACCGCTGGTACTGGCTTTGAAGAAAAGACCGATGAATCCGGCAAAAAGAGAGAAAATCCTGATGAGATTCGACTGGTATTTGAGCATCTCCATCAATTAATCAAGGAGCTTCCTGAAGGAGTGAAGCCGAGCATTGCGCTCATTGCTCCTTACCGAGCTCAAGTGAAGGGGATGGAGTTAGAGTTCCTTGCGGAAAAAGATTTGCAGGACTACCCTATTACTATTAATACGATTGACTCCTTTCAGGGACAAGAACGGGATATTGTGTATATTTCTTTGGTTCGATCTAATGATGCCGGCCAAATTGGCTTCTTGAAGGACTACCGTCGCATGAATGTCGCCATGACACGTGCTAAGAAATTATTGGTGGTCATTGGAGATAGCGCCACTGTCGGGCAAGATACTTTTTATGGAGACTTCTTGGATTATGTGGATGGGCATGGGAGTTATCGTACTGCTTGGGAATTTTTTACTTAGGATTTACCCATAGTTTTTACTATGGTTTGTCCCATAGTTTTCACTATGGTTTGTCCCATAGTTTTTACTATGGGTAAATTTTGGGGAACCCCGTTGGGGGTCTTCGGGGGAGTAGAAAAAATGGATGAATTTTAAAGAAATAAACTAAGTACAGGACTAAACTCTGAGAATGGTGCGTAAAGTGGGGTTAACAGATGATATTCGAATAAAAATTACTTTACATAAGGGTTTGTTCGTTTTGTCCTATACTCAGAGAAATAAGTTTGATTAAGTATTAGCACCTTAGTAGGAAAATTACGTATGAGTAAAAGAAATAAACGTAAAAGTTTTTTATTGCAATAATTTGTTTTTTACTCTGATTTTTCTTATATTTGCCTTATTATTAATGCTTAACTTACACATTATGCGCAAGCAAGGATTTCATAGAAAGTATAACTTCCCTGATGCTGATTTGTATGCGATGGTTGTTGAACGACTCAAGCATGCCCAGCGAGATCTCAAGGAGTTTAAGGAATTTGGGATGTCTATGACCAAGTTGAAAGGGATTCAGTCTAGGGCTTTGCAATTTTATAACTTGCCTAATGATGATGAATTGGTTGGCATTCAGATGGTCGTTACCGACAAAAAGTATGACAAAGCCAACCTGTTAAAATCCGCCATTCGGGCAGTAATGACCCGAGTAGCGATGAAATATGGTCAGCGTTCTGGTAGATATCGAACCTATGGTACCGCAAAAATGTCGGATATGACTGATGCGCAGCTTTTGTTCTGTGGTCGGCGAGTAGCTCGTGTTGGGCGCAAGCAACTCGCTCTCCTTGCGGAAACGGGGCTTAATGAGAATGCTTTGATGCGAGTACAAAAAGCTGCTAGTGATTTTGAGAAGAGTATGAATATCCAGCAGGATAAAGTGGCTGAAAGAGATATTTCTGTAGAAAAAAGAGTCGTTCTTGGTAATAAAATTTATGATGACTTGATTCAACTTTCCGACATTGGTAAATCCATCTGGGACAATATAAATAAAACTTATTACGAGCAGTACGCCATTTACGAAAGTAATAATGAACAAAAAAAGAAACGAAAAGAAGCTACAGGTAAAGATACGTGAATTGATTACATTGAATTTTGTAACTTACATCAAAAAAATATGAACTTCCCAAAAACCACTGCCCTGCTCCTGATGCTTTTTATGTGCTTAAATCTAAAAGCGGACACCAAAACTATTTTTGTCGATGCATTTAACACGTTAGAAATTGATGGCTATTTTGATGTCACCCTAGTACAATCCAAGTCCAATAGCGTTACCATTGAAGCTTCTGACAAGTTGATTTCTTTTGTACAGATAGCCGAATCATCGACGCATCTTTCTATCAATTTTAATGAAAAGCCAGGTCCCTATCGCCATATTCATATCATTGTTGCCTTCACGCAACTAAAGGAAATTGAATCAAAAATACATGGAACCTTGCGTACAAAAGGAGTACTAAATTTAGAAAGCCTATTTCTTGATATTGTCTCCTATCGACCTTCTATTCTTGAGCTTAACGTTCGAAAAATTGATATTGATGCTACTGGACATGGTGATATTCAATTAAAAGGGCATGCCACCAAAGGAAATATAAATGCTTCCATGCATGGTAAATTGGACGCATCTAACTTCATCGTTGATTATCTCAATATCAATGCTTCTGGGTCTGGTGATATCAATGTCAATGCCAAGATAGAAGCATCTGCTAACAATACTGGAAAAGGGAAATTAAAGTTTAACGGAGAAGCTCAATCCATCGATTATTGTCCTGTTGAATTTGGCTAACCCTTTTTATTCAACAATAAAGGCTGCATTCACAGTCAAGATACCGTTATTAGAAAGAGTCATACCTTCCCGATTCTCCACAAATTTATTTTTCGAAAAGAGTACACCAGGTGCAGAGATATTGATAAGTTTTGCGAAAGCCGTAAAACCATACGGGTGTAAAAAGTCAGGAGTATTGACAAAATTACACTGATAAAAAGATGCACGGCTATTCGAAATATTTACGCCATGATGGTTATTCCTAAAGGTTGTTCGTTCACAGACAACAGGAATCACTTCAGCACTGAAGCCTTCAAAGTCATCCATCAGAATACCATAATCAGCATTTTCAACCAAAGCACCTTGGTAGCTTCTAAACTGTCCCGATTGAGTGGCATTTTTTTGTAGATGAACTCCTTTCCACCGACTATTTGAAGTCAATACTCCAAGGAAATTTACAGAACCGCCTGGTTCCACGAGTAGTTCACCATTTTCACAAAAAGACAATTCTGTACCTGGGGTAATATTCAATATAGCTCCTGATTGAACTGTAATTTTTCCGTAAGGGCCAGGCATTGCATTTGCATCAAAATACAAATCACCTGTAATAATATAGTCATGACAAACTTCAGGAACTAAAGCTAAATTAATCAATCCTGTCGCTGGATTACTGGTCGCAAACTCATCTCCTTGCACCGTGATATTGGCCACATTTGCATCCACTCCGTCAACCAGCAAAGATAAATCAAAACGACGCTGATCAGGTTGAGTATCGGCAAGGGTGATATCAAAAGTCAACACATTGCCATTCAAAGACTGATTAGAAATAACTGCATTTTGGCGTACAAAAAGGTATTCTTCGACTTCTTGAAGTCCAGCCACCCATATTTTTTGTCCATAATCCTGTAGTAAAAAATCCAAGTATTCCCTTAACAACTGAAAGCCCATATTGGAAACGTTAGGATATTGATTGGTTCCTGCCCCAACTGCATGCGTATATTCATTGTACCAAATCGTTTGATTTGGTGTCATCGCAGCAATGGATTGGATCTTAACTTTTAAAGCTTGCAAGTTGAGTGAAGCACTATCAACAGGAACTGAAGTTCTTAGTAATTGTAGTTGATTATTGACTGCAGAAATATCGCCTTTCACGTTCCACAATCCACCATTATAGACCCCTTGAAAGCCCATTACTGCGCCATATGTTGCGACCATACCTTGATTGGTGGTTTCTGGTGCATAAGCTGGTTGATTCGCAGGAATAGCAAAGTGTCTAGGGTAAAACCCGATGTGATTTTGAATCTCAATGGCATTTTGTACAATTTCGTCTTGAAAGTCAATTGGTGGTGCTTCCACATGAAAATGGCCATGATTTAACACATCCCAACCTGCATTATACAAAGTAGTCAAGTGCCACCAATTCAATCTACTGGCATTTTTTGCGACTTGAGAAGCATTGATTGCTAGACCTAAATGGAAAGGCACTTGATTACCGCAGCCATCATCAAAGGAGTAGCCCCCTATTTTCTGAAAAGGCATCCCGCTTCCAAAATTATTGCCTTGGTACACATCAGTCTCAAAAACGGAATTTCCTTGAATCAAGGGATACGCTACATTCCAAACATCAATATAACCATCATCAATAGTCAAGCTATAAGCAAACTCTTTGTTATACTTTAATTTTGCGATATCAATAGTATAAGAATTGGGTACATTATCAAATTCAACGGTCACCGTACGCACATAAGATTGAGCTTGCGCAAAAAAGCGCATGCACACTAAAAGTGCTATCAAAAAAAAGAATCTTCTTTTCATTTCTAAATTTTCAACTATATTAGTTGGGAGTAAATAAACATCGGGGGGGATGGATTCGCTTAGAATAGACCAAAACAAATTCCCACAAAGTTACTACTTTTTGGTCATTCTTACAAAAATGTGACTCCTCCAGTTAAAATATTAGGTGAAGCAGCCAAAATATACGTGTTATACGTACTCTGTGTGGGTAAAAAGCATTGATTCTCAAGTATTTAATTCGCTTTCTGAAAGAATTCATCAACGAATAGGAAGGAATTTATTTTAATAATGTTCCCAAAATACTTTTTTGTTGGAATACGTAATTTATTCTATCTTTGCCCTACATTTTGCCGCAAGGCGTTAACTAATAGACAAAATGACTACAGAACAACTTAAATCCCTAGAAAGCAGAGTCCAGTCTGTTAGGGAGTATCTTTGACGTCGATCGAAGATTAATAGAAATTGAAGACTTAGACCGAGAAACCTACTCTCCAGAATTTTGGAATGATTCACAGCGAGCCGAAAAAATAAGCAAAGAACTCTCTACGCATAAGCGAATAGTCAAGGATTTTAATGCTTTGAAAGAGCAATTGGAAGACCTTGAAGTGCTTTATGAGTTTCAGCAAATGGGTGAAGAATCTGAAGAAACCGTAGAAGTTACTTATTCAAAGCTGCTCAAAACGCTTGATGATTTAGAGTTTAAGATGACTTTGGACAAGGAAGAAGATCATTTGAGCTGCATTTTGACGATAAATAGTGGTGCTGGTGGTACGGAAGCCAATGATTGGTCAGAGATGATCTTGCGAATGTTTGTGATGTGGGGTGAAAAATCTGGCTACAAAGTGACTGAGTTGGGGCGAGTTTCTGGAGATGTAGCTGGAGTTAAATCAGTTACCTTAGAGTTTGATGGTGAATATGCCTATGGCTATCTAAAAGGGGAAAATGGGGTGCATCGATTGGTACGGGTAAGCCCATTTAATGCGCAAGGCAAGCGTCAAACTTCTTTTGCTTCCGTATTTGTTTATCCGCTCATTGACAATACCATTGAAATTGACATCAATCCTGCAGACCTAAGGGTCGATACTTTTCGCGCAAGTGGCGCAGGTGGCCAGCACGTGAATAAGACGGAATCAGCCATTCGTATTACGCACGTTCCTTCTGGTGTCGTTGCCGAATGCCAAGACCAACGTTCTCAGCATCGTAATCGCGACAAGGCCATGCAAATGCTAAAATCTAGGCTTTACGACATTGAGCTACAAAAGCAACATGCTGAAAGGGATGAAATCGAAGCTGGAAAAACTAAAATAGAATGGGGGTCGCAGATTCGCTCATATGTATTGGATGATAGACGTGTCAAAGACCACCGGACAAATCATGAAACACGAAATACTGATGCTGTTTTAAATGGCGGATTGGATCCATTTATCAAGGCTTATCTTGCGTGGAATAGCGGAAAGATGGTATGAAAAAATTTCCAAAGCGCTTGTAATTTTACATTTGGGAAAGTAATTACTAAAGTTTCGGAATTCAGAAAGCTTAAATATCAAAAAGTAAAACTAAACATAGTTCGTTGACAATCAGAGCCTTCGTGAATCCTTAGTGTCAATCTTGTGAACTTAATGGTTAGGCTTTCTCCTTACCACTAAGTTCACTAGAGAAAACCTTGAAGTTTGACTTGCAAAACTTGAGCTAATTAATTACTTTTTTACTCAATGGTCAACAACCCAGTCCTTCTTTTGGCCCCTGAATGAAAAGCATAGTGATAGCTACCTTTCGGTAAATTACTTACATTCACTTTTGTATTCAATTGTTGAATATGATTCCACTTTTGTTCGAAAACTTGACGCCCTAAAACAT
Organism: Lepetodrilus galriftensis; assembly: GCA_032361785.1. Classification (NCBI taxonomy): domain Eukaryota; kingdom Metazoa; phylum Mollusca; class Gastropoda; order Lepetellida; family Lepetodrilidae; genus Lepetodrilus; species Lepetodrilus galriftensis. The sequence goes on from JAUTBZ010077765.1 coordinate 41,014, forward strand.
CCCAAACCAATAATTCCATATCCACGGCTTGGTCATTTTCAACGAGGATAGTGAATTGCCCTTTATTAGGATTTGGAAACAATTCTAAAGCAAAATTAGCATCATCAATGTCATCATTTGCTGTAATCATTAGATTACGACTTTGAGTGGTGGCTCCACATTCATTGGTTGCTGTTAGCATAATATTGTAACTGCTTCCTGGCAGATAGGTATGCGATGGATTTTCTTCTATGGAAGTCGTGCCATCACCAAAATCCCATAGATAAGTAGTTGCTAAAGTGCTGGATGTATTATTGGTAAATTTAGCGACCATATCATAAAAAGACAATGAAAAATCAACATTGGGCACATCATGTGCTTGAAAATTAATAAAGATATATTGTGCATCATTTAAGAATAGTTTGGTTTGGCAAAGCCCCGGTTTTGTGTAGGTCACTAAAATATCTTTTTCCTGCGAAGAAGTTGGTTGCGCACCTGGAAATGTCCAATGGATGTCTTTAATAGTTTCAGCATGGTACCGAACCGTAAAAGGTATGCATTTTGTGCCAGATGTATCGGCATAAGGAATCGCACTGACCAATGTATTGATGGTAGAATTGGTCGTAATAGCACCGTTTTGGTCAAAAAATATAGTTGCTATATTTTCCACTTCTGTAAACTCTGGTAGATCTGGTTGCTGTTTAATCAGGAATTCTACATATCCTTTTTCTTCCGGTTGTAAATTAATACTTTCGAAGACAAAAGTGGTCTTATTTCCAGTTGTCCATGGCTGAACAGGATGACTAGCGCCAAGAATTCGTAAGGTACTAATATCCAGATTGTCATCAATTTGGTCTTTAATATAGACATTCTCGGCGGATGCGTTACCTTCATTTTCAAATTGTACAATGTACGTCAAATCTTGGCCTAATAATGTCAAATGCTTATCTCCCACCCCACCTGGAGAAACTGCTTTTTGATTAGGGTCAAATGCGCAATGAACTGTCGGCTGAAAATGGTAAGAGTCCTTTAAAACATAAGCACCGTTACTCAGAATATAAATTTTTGCCAATAAGTCAATTTCTTCTCCAATTGAGTTTTCATCTGGCATTAAAAAAGTCATTTCCCCAACATTGTCTCTTTTCAAAGGACTCAAGTCACTATAGTCCCAAGATATTGTTTTTAGCGACGCATTATGGGTGCCATCTGTAGATACAAAGGTAACCAAATCACCATAACTTACTTCAATTTTGCCTTCTTCTACATACGTTCCCGAATTATATATTCTATTCTTAAAAGTAACTTCTGTATTACACCTAGGTGCAGAATAAGGGATATATACAGCCATGTCATGATGTTGAAAAGCTGGATATAGACCAAAATCAATTGTTGTCAGCGTATTAACTGTGCCGGTGACTGGAGTCTCATCGTTATCTGTAGTCAATATCCACTTCGGATCATCCACCCAATCTACGATAACTTGTTGATCATAATCTAAATACTTATAATACTGGCCTAAAGGTGCGTGAACAATTGTACTCGCAATATCAATTTTTTGGGCAACATTCGCATCCAGAAAGGGCTCATCAGCTTCTCTAACTTGATTTTGATTGTAATCATAATAAATCTCCCCTTCGACTCTCGCAAAATGGCAATCCTGTGTCACTGTAATAGATTGGATATTTTCACAACCTGTATTTGAGATAGCAGATACGGCATAAATACCTTCTTCATAAATCACGACTTCATCAGAATAAATCGTACCGTACGGAGTAAACCAATAAGATATAAACCCATTTGAAGCAGAAGCGCTAATGGTATCTCCACATAGTGGTGGGTTATTCTCCATGTCAAAGTATATATTTGAATAGACATTGTTATTTTCGTACACATGAACCTTCTGAATGCTAGAATCCTGTGTAACAGGATCTTTACCGACCAATACGTATTCACCAGGATAACTGATGACGATAGCATTTGTATTTTTAATCACTCCATTAGGTAGCTTCCAATAAAACTCGATATCAGGACTAACAGAATAACCGTATACTTCATAGGACGGCTTTAAACAACTTAAGTTGAGTATCGTATCTGGATCAACATGGATAATAGGACCAGGTGGTGGTGTACTAGCATATGCTTGCGCAAAAAATGAAAGAAATAGGAATAAAGAAAGAATACTAAATTTAGAAAAAGTCATAATCTGTAGGATTTATTCAAATATTAGAATTATCCTTTAGATATGGTTTCACCCTATAACGCTGCCTATGGTTTATCTTTTTATATTAAGATAGCCACTGAAATTTCGATTTTCTTCATCATTGAGATATAGCACATAGTAATAAGTCCCATCTGCAAGGTACTTATCACGCCACTTCCCATCCCATTTATTACGATAAGTATTAGCATGATGCACAACATTGCCCCACCGGTTGAAAATTGTTAGTTCACTATTGGGGTAATTCTCAATATTGGTAATATAAAAAACATCATTGACCCCATCATTATTGGGAGACAACGCAGTAAATATGACGATGTCTTCACATTCAATACAAACATGTAGTACGGACTGAACACATCCTGTTGGATTGCAAAATTCGTATATTAAATCTTCCGTTCGTTCACAAATATCTTGATTCGGCGTATAAGTTATCGTTAAATCAGGATTCACAACGACCTGCCCAAACATAGGTGTGGTCAAAAAATAAAGGGAATCTACCCCACCCCAAGTTACATCATTATCTAATATTGAATAAACGCCTGGTGAGTTCATTGTTACACAAAATTCATCAGGATTGGCTTCACCGACACCATCATAAGGAACTACTTCAGTACAAAAATAGGTCGTATCTGTTACCCCTAAGTCATCTGTTATCACAATACATGCACTAGCACTACCTAGCTTAACGCCCATATAGCTTACGCAAAAATTAGAATCTATGAGTTCGTATTTTACGAAAGTAGTATCTTCACATACATTTTCTACACTTACAATATTGCCTGCCAATTGACTCGTATCAATGCAATAGTATAACGTCTGATTAATATAAATTGAGTCCGTTTCACATTCACCAGAAGGTGGTGATATACTAGTAATATTAAATTGTATCGTATCTTGATTGCCCAACTCATCTGACAATTGTAAGCACATCGTATCAGTCCCTGTATATTCAATCCCGATATATGTGACACATAGACTTGCTGAATCCATCACGAACTCTACATATTGACTATTTAGCGTGCCACAAACATCCTTCATTTGTATGGTATCACCTGGCAAAATATCCCTATCAATACAATAGGTAACAGTATCCAAATTAACAATTACCGTATCTTCTACCACAAGATCTGACTTCATAGAACACACACCTGAATTAACAAGAAGCGCTAGAAGAGTATCTCCATCTACTTGATTATCAATCACTTGAAATGAGATATCCCCAAACATCGAAGACCCTGAATTTAAAGTAAACATTGTTGTATCGCCAAACAAGCCGCCCAAAGGAGTACTTGTTATCCCTTGCGGGAAAAGCAAATAATAATCTCCACTTAGGTTATAACCAAATGGATTCAATTCAAATGTAACATAATCATCATAAATATAATTAGGCGTTCCATTATCATTACACAAAGTATTTTGCAAACCAGAATTATCAATATTACTATTCCCTGAACAGGTTCCTGGATCTAATAAATTAAAAATAAAGACATCTCCGTTCATTTGGTTATCTGTGATGGTTACTTGTACATTCCCACTACCCGCAGAGCCTTCTTGAAGAGAAAAATGAAAAACAGTTCCTTGACCAAACACACCCGTACTTGGGGTAACGACATAGCCCATTGGAACAGTTACTGTATATTCGACACCCAAATTATAACCTACAGGGGTCAATTCAAAATCAATATAATCATCTGTTGGATTACCTGCTGTGCCATTGTTATTGCAATTTACATTTGACAATCCATTGTCAATAATATTACTTTCTGAAGAACAGGTATTCGGATCCGTAATTGTCACATTTTCTGTGTCACCACCAGCTTGGTTATCCGTGATGACTATAGCTACGGCGCCACTTCCTGCAGAACCAATATTTAAGGTAAATGTTGTTGCTATTCCGTAATTTGCTGTCAATGGTGAAACGGTATAGCCTACGGGTACCGTGACCGTGTAATCAACCGCCAAACTAAAGCCTACGGGATTTAGTTCAAAGGTGATATAATCATCTGTTGGATCATTATCCGTGCCGTTATTGTTACATTGATCGTTTGCATCTATGTGCCAACTATCTGTGATGTTTGAGTTGCTAGAACAAGTATTTGGATCCGTAATTATTACATTTTCGGTGTCACCACCGGCTTGGTTGTCCGTGATAATTATGGCTACGACTCCTGCACCTGCGGAACCTGTATTTAACGTAAAAGTAGTTGCTACTCCGTAATTTGCTGTCAAAGGGGCAACTGTATAACCTGCTGGGACGGTGACCGTGTAGTCAACTGCCAAATTAAATCCTACTGGATTTAGTTCAAAGGTGATATAATCATCTGTTGGGTCATTGTCTGTGCCGTTATTGTTACATTGATCATTGGCATCTATGTGCCCACCGTCTGTGATGTTTGAGTTACTTGAGCAGGTATTGGGGTCCGTAATTGTTATATTTTCGGTGTCACCACCTGCTTGATTGTCTGTGATGATGATGGCTACGGCTCCTGCTCCTGCGGAGCCTGTATTTAACGTAAAAGTAGTTGCTATTCCATAATTTGCTGTCAAAGGGGCAACTGTATAACCTGCTGGTACCGTGACCGTGTAGTCAACTGCCAAATTAAACCCTACTGGATTTAGTTCAAAGGTGATATAATCATCTGTGGGATCATTGTTCGTTCCGTTATTGTTACATTGATCATTGGCATCTATGTGCCCACTATCTGTGATGTTTGAGTTGCTAGAACAGGTATTCGGATCCGTAATTGTTACATTTTCTGTGTCACCACCGACTTGGTTGTCCGTGATGATTATTGCTACAGCTCCTGCACCTGCGGAACCTGTATTTAACGTAAAAGTAGTTGCTGCTCCGTAATTTGCTGTCAATGGTGCAACGGTATAACCTGCTGGTACCGTGACCGTGTAATCGGCTGCTAAGCTAAACCCTACAGGATTTAGTTCAAAGGTGATATAATCATCAGTTGGATCACCATTCGTACCTGAGTCATTACAAGATACGTTGGTTACATTAGAATTGGTTATATCAGAAGATGCATCTCTAAAATCCACATCCTGAGTCATAGGAACAGCGTTATTACCGTTTGCCGCTACATCACCATCTGAATCTCCCATAGACATCGGATTAGGGTCATTAATATTATCATTAACATCCCAAGTTATATTATCACTATCAAAATTATCATCTAGTCCATCGCCATCAGTATCCATTCCAATTTCAGAATTGTCAATATCATTGTTTTCTTCTAAATCAGACAAGGCATCATTATCAGAATTGACATCCAAATAATCTGGCAGAGCATCTCCATCAGTATTTACAGGTAAAATGGGCGCTCCATTTAAATCATAAACATCATCTACACCATTGTTATCAATGTCATTTCCGGAAGGAAGAAGATAGGCAGCAGTAGATTGTGCTTCTATATTATCTGGAATACCATCTCCGTCACTATCAATATCTAGAAAATTGGCTAGGGCATCAATATCATCCAATTGCTCTGCTAGAACATAGGTAATTGCAGCACTAGACAAATCATTACTTTCAATCGCATTGAACAAGCCATTATTTCCGAAGGTAATAGGCAAACCATCAATAATACCGTTATGATCTAAGTCGTCCATACCATGCCCAGCTTCTATTACATCATAAATACCATCATTATCTGCATCTAAGTCAAGATGATTGGCATTTCCATCACCATCCGTGTTACAAAATTTTTGAGACATGGAGATATCATCTAGTGCTAAATCATTCCCTTCACCACCTGGAGTATTACTTGTCAAAACGAGTACAATATCTGTATTTGCAGCAGGATTAAAAACAAATGTGAACTCATGCCATTGTTCATCATTCTGCAAATCTCCAGTATTAAAAGAAGCTCCGATCTGATTCCCTAAGGTATCAAAAATGGCTACTGAGATATTAGGTAAAATCTTATTTATCGAAGATTTAATAATATTTACGCCCCAAAACTTTACATCAACGTCTAAAAAAGGCGAAACCTTTATAGGTCTTCTATAGAATTCTCCTGGATTAAAATCGGCATTAAACAGTGCCATTCGACCAAGTCCATTTGTGTGATCACCAATACTTATCCAATCATTTGGTGCCCACCATGCTGCTGAAGAGATATCAGTCAAAACAGCATACTCCCCATCATTGGTACTAAAGCCATAATTTGGAAAATCAAATGGCTCGTATATATAATTCGTATACGAAGAAGGTTTGCGTCCACCAATACCAAAGGTCTCCTTAAAAAAGAAAATTTCCTGTAAAGGCGATGAAGGGTTACAGCCTATGTATTCTTCTACATCAGGGATACCATCATTATCATCATCCAAATCAACTACATCTCCAATACCATCATTGTCCGTATCTACCCCATCATTCAAGTCTCTAAAGTCCACATCTTGAATAAGAGGAATAGCATTATTTCCATCGTCAGCAATATCACCATCGCTATCCCCTAGGGTACTAGGGTTTGGATCATCGATATCATCCTGAACACTCCACGTGATGTTGTTATCATCAAAGGCATCATCCAAACCATCTCCATCAACATCCAAACCATCCGGAGCATTATTAATATCAGCATTTTCTTCAATATCAAGATATACATCACCATCTGAATTCGTGTCTAGATAATCAGGTATCAAATCGGCATCTGTATCTGTAGGCAAAATTGGCGTCCCATTTAAATCATAAACATCATCTACACCGTTGTTATCAATGTCATTTCCGGAAGGAGGTAAATATCCAGCAGTCGTCTGTGCTTCAATATTATCTGGAATACCATCTCCATCACTATCAATATCTAGGTAATTGGCATTCGCATCGATATCATCTGCACTTTCAAGCACAGTATAATTAATAGTTCCATTATCAACCGCAGTTTCAACAGCATCTGGTAATCCATTGATCCCAACATTGCCATCAACCATGCCATCTTGATTTACATCCAAGGCTTCATTTCCAACTTCAACCACATCATAAATACCATCGCCATCGTCATCCAAATCGAATATATTGGGAATACCATCTTCATCTAAATCAATAAAATAAGTAATAGGGCTCACAAAATTATCCACACAAACAAATTCGATACTATGTTGCCTTCCTGCAGATGAGACATTTGCTTGACGTGCTACAGCTCCGACCCGAATCGTTAATTCTGTTTTACGAAAGTACCTTGCGGAAAAATTAACTTGTGGATTAGTATTTCCTGCTCCAGCATAATCTGTTGTTGAGCCCGTTGCACTAATCCAACCATTACTAACAATAGTTAATTCTGAAGGATTTTCAATAGAATAACTGGTTGGGTAATTAACCCAATTTTCTTCTGAATAATTATTATTTCCATCAATATCATTATAATTGACAAAAAATTCAGGTATCTCCACAGGTATGATTGTACCTGGCTGCACAAATTGGATTAAATATTCTACATAGGCTCTATCCCCAATATTTGCTATACTAAAACCAGTTTGTGGCTTAAAAATCGTAGGGTTAGTGCTATTATTATCAATCATAGTAATACTTGCATTGACAATTTTTTGTACTTTTACGATAGCATCAACACCAGGAGACACTAAAGTGTAACGATAAATTGCGCCAACTTTTTTGTCAATTCCTGCTTCGAGTATTGGATTGTCTGAAAAATCCAAAGAAAAGCCATTACAAGTCGGATGAAAATCATTCTGACTATACCCGGCTTCAATGTCATCTGGTATACCATCATTATCATCATCTATATCAATCGCATCAAAAATTAAATCATTATCATTATCTGGCCCATCAACAACAGCATCCCGAAAATCTACGTCATGGCTTAATGGAACCGCAAAGTTCCCATCAGGATCAAGATCTTCGTCCGCATCCCCTAAGGTTAATGGATTAGGGTCATAAATATTATCTTGGACATTCCAAGTTAAATTATCATCATCAAAAGCATCATCCAATCCATCATTATCAAAATCTGCGTTCAACGGAGTATTTAAAAAACTACCGTTTTCTTCAACATCAAGTAGACTATCATTATCAGTATCTAGATCTAGGTAATCGGGCACTGAATCCCCATCTGTATTAACGGGCACAATCGGCATGCCGTTTAAGTCATATGCATCATCCACTCCATTGCTATTACTATCAATTCCGGAAGGCGGTGTATAGGAAGCTGTCGCTTGCGCTTCAATATTATCAGGTATTCCGTCTCCGTCACTATCTATATCTACAAAGTTAAAAAAAACGTCAATATCATCATTACTCTCTTGTATTGTATAGTTAAGAATTCCATTGTCCACAACTGTTTCCACAGCATCAGGCAGACCATTTGCTCCTTCACTGCCGTCAACCATACCATCCTGATTAGCATCGAGAGCAATATTGCCATTTTCAACCAAATCATAAATCCCATCATTATCGGAATCCAAATCCATATAATTCACCAAGTCATCGGAGTCATGATTTTTAGGCTGCGTATAAGCCATATTTAAAAAGAAAGTAATTGGCCCTTCTTCATTCGTCGGAGACCAGTGTCCTATTTCAAACACCAACTCTTCAATAAACCCGGTAAAAGCAACCACACTGCTTCCATTAACAGAGCTATTAATATCTGCTCTTATCGTATTCCCAGTAATTAAAGAACTTCCGTCCGTCCATTCCATAGTCATCGGATAGGACGACAATTGTCGCATTGTCAAACTCCGATTGATAGTGTGTACACTCAGTTGTCCAAAGAAAATTCTTGGATTTTTAACCTTATATGGAAACTTTATTGTCAGAATCCCATGAGAGCCAACACTATTTTTGGTATCTATATTTAACAATAACCAAGTTTGGGCATTTGTAAATTCTGGAGGTGGGCTTCCTGCACTTCCCATTGATGTAATTTGGCTTTCTGATATTGATGTATCAATTAAAATACCATTCATCGTACTTATGTCATAGAGAATACCATCAGCAGTAGTACTATTCAGGTTTCTTAGCTCTTCATTATTGATAGTATGTTGGCTATCCAATACCATTTCTGGAAAAAATTCATCATCATTTGGTATCCCATCATTATCAATATCAATATCGATAATATCACCAACTCCATCACCATCCGAATCTTGTACATCTCGATAATCCACATCTCCACCGGTTGATGCATCTCCATCCACATCAGGCAATATTACAGGCCCGACCAAAGGATTATCAATTGTTCCACCTGGATCAAGAAAATCAATAGTAGCATCCGTAACATCTCTTAACCCATCTCCATCCGAATCAACTAAACTATATGATGTATTTATTTCACTTGCGTCAAAAATCTCGTCATTATCACTATCTAAATCCAAATAGTCAGGCTCATCCGTTCCATCCGTATTTTCAGGCGTAAGACCAGTGCTTGATACATTATCATATGCGTTATCTAAACCATCATTGTCATCATCTAAATCTGTGGGGGCTATATAACCCAAAGTTGTTTGTGCTTCTACATTGTCAGGAATTCCGTCATTGTCAGAGTCTAAATCAAGATGCCCTAGTACTTCATCACCGTCTCTATCTTGCGTTGAATACTGCAACTCCGTAAACCGTATAGTTGAGCCATATCCATGAACAAAATCAAAAGCAATACGACTGACCTGCTTTTTAAAATAAAACTTTACGGCAGTATATTTATCATCAACTATATTATCACCATCAGTTATATCTGATATATCATACGCCACAGAAAACACATTCCCAGCTTGTTTGATTGCACTTCCATAGACTATATTTGCTTTAACAAGGTCTATTTCAACATTATTTTCATCATAAACATGAATCGTATATTGCTCACCATGAGTATCTAAATCTGTTAATTTAAAAACCAGATCAGAAATTGGATTAGAGAACTCAATAGAAAACACACCTGATGGTGCTGCAATATCATTAGTCTCTAAATAAATAGCTGGGCCATTAGTATTTGTCATATAGCCCTGAATCGTATTTATTTGACCAGAGTGAGTATAAGTAATATCTGTACCATTTACATTAGAATAGGTAGTGCCCGATACCAAGTTATTGCCGATACCAATAGTTCCAGCAATATCAGATGTAGAATACCCTTCAACTACATCTATTATTCCATCATTATCATCATCTATATCTACAATATTCGGGACACCATCTCCATCAATATCTAAAGTTTCTCTATAATCAGCATCACCAGTCGTGGCTGCGTCACCATCTGAATCTAAAAGAATCACAGGGGCAATCAATGGATTGTCCACAGTTCCACCAGGGTCAGCATATCCATTGGTCGCATCAGATGCATCATCCAAGCCATCATTATCTGAATCCACGTAAGCATATGCAATCCCCGATTCAAGCCTATCAACAATGTGATCGTTATCGCTATCGAAATCAACAAAATCAGCCCAGTCAATTCCATCAGTATTCACAGGAGTTAATCCTTCATCTCCAGCCCCTTCGTAGGCATTATCCAAGCCATCATTATCATCATCTAAACCTGTTGGAGCCATGTAGGCTTTTGTGGTTTGTGCTTCTACATTATCAGGAATGCCATCATTGTCGGAGTCCAAATCCAAATGATCTGGAATACCGTCCCCATCATGATCTTCACCATAAATTGGCGGCACACCAAAAATTAACTGTGGATTGGTAAATAAGGAAATCGTACATGCTTCACCAGATACGGAAAACAATCTACTATCCAAATATGTATCAGACTCAATCCCTAAACGAATATCTAATTGAGATATATTCATAAAAGCAAATGAAGTAATAATATTTACATCAGTATAGTCTGTAGGAGCAATCGTATAGTCTGGACTTCGAGCCATTCGAAATCCTCCTGATGTAAAGAAAGTCAAATCAGTAGGCGTTTCAGCAACTTCCGTGACAGCATTGGTCATACCAACAATTTCCTTTAAATCAGGATCACCATCAACATCAAAAAAATTGATGTTCATATTAGGTACGGCTACAGTAGTCGTTGTACCAGAATATACAAAATTCATCCTAAAATCAGCATAAGAAGTACCCAGAGCAGTACTCTCCAAATATGGCTGCCAATGTTCTGGCTTACCGCTACTATCGTCTATATCTTGAACAATCATGTTATTTAAAGCCAAGATCTCTATTAACACATCAACTCCCGGAACCGTATTGGGTGCTCTGTAAATAGCCCCAACTTCAGAATCCACTCCTGACTCTAGCACTAGATTATCACAAACAAAATCTAAAATGGAATTACAAGTCCCTGACTCAACAATATCCAAGATTCCATCATTGTCATCATCTATATCCACAGAATTTAATATGCCATCCCCATCTGTATCTTGGGCAAAGGAGACATTCGGTAAGACCAAAAGCCCTACAAAGAATAATATATAAAATAATCTTTTTTTCAAGAAAGGTGTATTCTCTAACAATGAATTTGCTATTCATATGCAAAAATTTAGCCAATTGTTCTAAGTACAGGACAAAACTCTAAAACTATGCGAAAATCAAGTGTTTTTTAACCATCAGCCTGTCTATGCCGAAGCATGTCAGGCAGGTCCAATTTTTAAAGGCGATATTTGGGGATTTTAGCAGAAAATCAAAAACCACTTGTTTTTCTTCGAAGGATTTAAGTTTTGTCCTGTTGTCAGCCAATTGTTATAAAACACCATAAAATATAGAAGAAAACAAAGGAAGTTATGCTTATTTCTACTTTGTTTTCTGAATCCAAAGGTTTGCTCGAGTACAGGCTATTATCTATTTATCTGCAAATAACCGCTATATATTCGACTATTTTCGTCATTTAATACTAACACATAGTAGTAAGTTCCATCTGGAAGGTACTTATCTCGCCATTTCCCATCCCATTTGTTGCGATAAGTACTGGTGTAATGAACTGCATTGCCCCACCGGTTGAAAATTGTTAGTTCACTATTGGGGTAATTCTCAATATTGGTAATATAAAAAACATCATTGACCCCATCATTATTGGGAGACAACGCAGTAAATATGACGATGTCTTCACATTCAATACAAACATGTAGTACGGACTGAACACATCCTGTTGGATTGCAAAATTCGTATATTAAATCTTCCGTTCGTTCACAAATATCTTGATTCGGCGTATAAGTTATCGTTAAATCAGGATTCACAACGACCTGCCCAAACATAGGTGTGGTCAAAAAATAAAGGGAATCTACCCCACCCCAAGTTACATCATTATCTAATATTGAATAAACGCCTGGTGAGTTCATTGTTACACAAAATTCATCAGGATTGGCTTCACCGACACCATCATAAGGAACTACTTCAGTACAAAAATAGGTCGTATCTGTTACCCCTAAGTCATCTGTTATCACAATACATGCACTAGCACTACCTAGCTTAACGCCCATATAGCTTACGCAAAAATTAGAATCTATGAGTTCGTATTTTACGAAAGTAGTATCTTCACATACATTTTCTACACTTACAATATTGCCTGCCAATTGACTCGTATCAATGCAATAGTATAACGTCTGATTAATATAAATTGAGTCCGTTTCACATTCACCAGAAGGTGGTGATATACTAGTAATATTAAATTGTATCGTATCTTGATTGCCCAACTCATCTGACAATTGTAAGCACATCGTATCAGTCCCTGTATATTCAATCCCGATATATGTGACACATAGACTTGCTGAATCCATCACGAACTCTACATATTGACTATTTAGCGTGCCACAAACATCCTTCATTTGTATGGTATCACCTGGCAAAATATCCCTATCAATACAATAGGTAACAGTATCCAAATTAACAATTACCGTATCTTCTACCACAAGATCTGACTTCATAGAACACACACCTGAATTAACAAGAAGCGCTAGAAGAGTATCTCCATCTACTTGATTATCAATCACTTGAAATGAGATATCCCCAAACATCGAAGACCCTGAATTTAAAGTAAACATTGTTGTATCGCCAAACAAGCCGCCCAAAGGAGTACTTGTTATCCCTTGCGGGAAAAGCAAATAATAATCTCCACTTAGGTTATAACCAAATGGATTCAATTCAAATGTAACATAATCATCATAAATATAATTAGGCGTTCCATTATCATTACACAAAGTATTTTGCAAACCAGAATTATCAATATTACTATTCCCTGAACAGGTTCCTGGATCTAATAAATTAAAAATAAAGACATCTCCGTTCATTTGGTTATCTGTGATGGTTACTTGTACATTCCCACTACCCGCAGAGCCTTCTTGAAGAGAAAAATGAAAAACAGTTCCTTGACCAAACACACCCGTACTTGGGGTAACGACATAGCCCATTGGAACAGTTACTGTATATTCGACACCCAAATTATAACCTACAGGGGTCAATTCAAAATCAATATAATCATCTGTTGGATTACCTGCTGTGCCATTGTTATTGCAATTTACATTTGACAATCCATTGTCAATAATATTACTTTCTGAAGAACAGGTATTCGGATCCGTAATTGTCACATTTTCTGTGTCACCACCAGCTTGGTTATCCGTGATGACTATAGCTACGGCGCCACTTCCTGCAGAACCAATATTTAAGGTAAATGTTGTTGCTATTCCGTAATTTGCTGTCAATGGTGAAACGGTATAGCCTACGGGTACCGTGACCGTGTAATCAACCGCCAAACTAAAGCCTACGGGATTTAGTTCAAAGGTGATATAATCATCTGTTGGATCATTATCCGTGCCGTTATTGTTACATTGATCGTTTGCATCTATGTGCCCACTATCTGTGATGTTTGAGTTGCTAGAACAAGTATTTGGGTCCGTAATTGTTACATTTTCTGTATCACCACCGGCTTGGTTGTCCGTGATAATTATGGCTACGGCTCCTGCACCTGCGGAACCTGTATTTAACGTAAAAGTAGTTGCTACTCCGTAATTTGCTGTCAATGGTGCAACAGTATAGCCTGCTGGAACGGTGACCGTGTAATCAACCGCCAAATTAAACCCTACAGGATTTAGTTCAAAGGTGATATAATCATCTGTGGGATCATTGTTCGTTCCGTTATTATTACATTGATCATTGGCATCTATGTGCCCACCGTCTGTTATATTGGAATTACTCGAGCAGGTATTTGGATCCGTAATTGTTACATTTTCTGTATCACCACCGGCTTGGTTGTCCGTGATAATTATGGCTACAGCTCCTGCATCTGCGGAGCCTGTATTTAACGTAAAAGTAGTTGCTACTCCGTAATTTGCTGTCAATGGTGCAACGGTATAACCCACGGGTACCGTGACCGTGTAATCAACTGCCAAATTAAATCCTACGGGATTTAGTTCAAAGGTGATATAATCATCTGTTGGATCATTGTTCGTCCCGTTATTGTTACATTGATCATTGGCATCTATATGCCCACTGTCTGTGATATTGGAATTACTCGAGCAGGTATTTGGGTCGGTAACGGTTATATTTTGGGTATTGCCACCGGCTTGATTATCTTCTATTGTGATGATGACGTTGCCTCCACCAGCTGAACCGTTGTTTAGTGTAAAGGTTGTCACTGCTCCGTAATTCGCATTAGTTGGAGAAACCGTGTAACCAGCAGGAACTGTTACATTGTAATTCGCAGCCAAATTAAAGCCATCAGGATTCAAGTCAAACGTAATAAAATCATCATTCGGATCGCCCGGTGTGCCTGGGTCATTACATTGGTCATTGGCGTGGCCGTCCACTGTTATATTGGAGTCAAAAGAACAAGTTTGGATTCCAGTGTATGTATCCGCATAGGTATCTCCCCCTGGTTGATTATCAACATATAGCACTGAAATATTGCCACCACTAGCAGAGCCTAGATTAAAGGTAAACAGAGTCGTTCCCGCACCAGGAACACCCGTTGTTGGTGTTGATGTATAGCCAGCAGGTGGATAAATCGTATAAGTTGGTGCCAAATTCTGGCCATTTAAATGTATATTAAAAGTATAATAATCATCTGTCGGATCACCAGAAGTACCGTTATCATTACAACTTTGGGTAGCAGTGTACTCCGAGAATGCAGAATCAACATCTCGAAAATCAACATCTCGGGTCATTGGCGTTGCATCACTACCATCTGCTGCTAAATCATTATCAGAATCTCCAAGAGAAGCAGGCGTTATATCTGTAATTCCATTGGTAGGATTCCAATTGGCATCATCCACATCGAAATTATCATCCAACCCATCATTATCTGCATCATTGCCTGTTTCGATATTAGTTCCAAGACCATTTTCACTTCTATCCACCAAGTCTGTCCCATCAGAGTTGGTGTCGATGTAGTCAGGCATCCCGTCTCCGTCAGTATCCACAGGTGTAATCGGTGTCCCTAATAAGTCATAAGCATCATCTACACCATTGTTATTGGTGTCATTTCCGGAAGGAGAAATATAGGAAGCCGTTGCTTGCGCTTCAATATTATCTGGTATTCCGTCGCCATCAGTATCAATATCCAAGAAATTTGCGAAAGCATCAGCATCATCTGCACTTTCAGGGATGACATAATTAATTGTGCCGTTATCAACCGCCGTTTCAACTGCATCAGGTAGTCCATTGCCCCCAACCGCACCGTCTACCATCCCATCATGATTGGCATCAAGTGCTCCATTTCCAACTTCCACAACATCGTAAATACCATCATCATCTGCATCCAAATCCAAGTAATTGGCAATACCATCTTTATCCGCATCTTCTGGAATAGATGCGCAAATATTAATAGGAGATTTATTTCGATTGCCATCCAGTGTGGATTCTCTAAGGACAATACTAGTCACATAGGTAGTCGTTTGAATTTCCCAAATATCATCTCCAGTTTGCCTTGCGTCAAATTGTATATTATTTCCAGAAATGGTGATGTTATCAAAATCTGAAGCTCCCGGATCATTGACCGTGTAAGAACCTGTTGAAACAGTAATGTCCCAAAAATCAGGATCATCAAAATCCCCAATACCCGTAACAGGGCCAGAGAATCTTACTTTTACTGGATGGTCAAAAGTAATGGTATATTCTTCATAATCCCCAGTACCCGTTCCACCATCAACCCCCAAAACAAAGTCAGCAGAATTATTACCATCTGGTGTGGTGGTATGATTACTGCCACCATTTGTATAGTTTTCATCCGTCAATCTTCCTTCGTATGTTACGGTTGTACCTGATGGATAGACCAGAGTCCTTCCGGAAAAATTAGGTGATGCATCATTAATTCCCGAGAAATCCATGCAAAGTACTTCGAGATTTTCTTCGAGCAAATCTGGGATTCCATCATTATCATCATCCAAATCAAAATCATCGGCAATCCCGTCACCATCTGTATCTTTACTATCCCTATAATCGACATCATTGACCATTCCAACAGCATTGTTACCATCGGCCGCCACATCGTTATCTGTATCACCAAGTGTTGTAGGATTGGGATCGTTGATGTGGTCGTTTACATCCCAAAGGACATTTTCTGTATCAAAATTATCATCCAGACCATCTGCATCTGCATCTGTACCTACTTCAATATTATCTATGTCGCCATTTTCCGCAAGGTCAAGATATGCATCATTATCTGAGTTTATGTCCAAATAATCAGGTATGCCATCCCCGTCTGTATCAACTGGTGTAATGGGAGACCCAAGTAAATCATAGGCGTCATCTAGTCCATTTTCATTGGTATCATTTCCGGAAGGAGCTGTATAACCTGCCGTTGTTTGTGCTTCCACATTATCAGGAATCCCATCTCCATCGGAGTCAATATCTCTGACATACACGAGTCCATCCTTATCAAATAAGTCTTCAGGCAATCCTAACCCTTCATCACCTGCCCCTTCATAATTATCATCCAAGCCATCATTGTCGCCGTCATTTCCGGAAGGAGCTACATAGATTCCATTCGCTTGAGCTTCCCGATTATCGGGAATACCATCATTATCAGAATCCAAATCCCTTGAATCGGGCAAGCCATCTCCATCCGTATCTATCATCCCATTGCCTTCATCAATATCTAATATTCCATCCCCATCATCATCAATATCTCCTTGACATTGGGGAATATTATATGGCCCAGTTAAGTCATAACAATATTGTGATGGCCCTGGCAAACCCGTGGAAATAGATGCGCCCCTGGCCCCAGTTGTACGATCAATAATGTACAAATTCGGCCCCGAATCTATGTTGCTGTAAAGCTCTCCATTGGAATTAGCCCCAAGCTGAACCCAATCAACATTATTGTTAATAAGTGTAAAAATACTGGTAAAAAAATCATATTTCCAAAAATGGGAAGGCCCACCGGCTGTTTGCCCATAGATTGTCCCACTTGTACCATCTCGCGTTAGTACCAAATCTCCAAAGCCATCAAAAGAATCAAAATCATATCCAGAAGCACTTGCCGCTTCTTTAACATCCAATTCCGCAACTGAAACGATAGACTTTCCGTCTTCCGAAAGCTTTACAGCAAATATATCATCGACAGCACCTACATTGGTTTCTGAGCCTACATAATAAACACCATCTAAATACCCTCCTCCACATGAATACAAATGAGTGCCATGAAATGTGGGATAAGTACTCAAATCTGCCAGCAAATGATGCGCTGCAGCACCATTCCCTTCGGCTGGATCCCAATAGTAAATCTCTGTTTCTTCAGCGGCATAATAAACCAAACCTTTATTTGCATTGGCTGCTAAGGCATTGATTTGAGTGGAAATTGTATTATTACTGGTTGCCAAGCTCGTAGCCCCGGATAAAGTATTGATTTGATAGATATTCTCCTGATGAGATGCATATATAGTACTAGCACCTGCCGATATACCACACGATTCGTCTGGCACTCCATCCTTATCCGTATCCATCAAATCACGAAAATCAACATCATTAGTAATTGGATTGGCATTATTGCCATCGGCTGTGACATCGCCATCTTCATCGCCAAGCGTCGAAGGACGTGGGTCAAAAATATCATTGTTAGGATCCCATGTCCCACTATTATTGTCAAAATTATCATCCAAACCGTCTCCATCAGCATCATTGCCACTCAAAACATTGTCGGGGTCGCCATTTTCTTTAATATCTGGAATAAAGTCTCCATCGGCATTTCCATTAATATAATCTGGGTAACCACCACCAGTGGTATTGTATGGGGATAATCCACCAGGCTCGTAAGCGTCGTCCAAGCCATCAAAATCACCATCATTTCCGGAAGGAGCGACATATCCTGCAGTGGATTGAGCTTCCACATTGTCTGGGATACCATCATTATCAGAATCTAAATCAACAGAGTCAAAAATGCCATCCCCATCAGTATCTATCGAACCATTACCTTCAGAGATATCCAAAATCCCATCATTATCATCATCTTTATCTACATTATCGAACACACCATCCCCATCGGTATCCTGTGCATAGGATACATTCGGTAAGGCAAATAACCCTAAAGAGAAAAATAATATTTTTAATAATAGTGTTTTCAACCAAGTGCTTATTCAGTAAAAAGGATTTATATTTCGTATACAATAATTTAGCCAATTGTTACTAAATGGCAAAAAAGGACCCGGAACGATGAAACCTATAGAAAAAAACACTAACACATCGACTATTTTTATCAAAATAGTAGCAATGTCATTATTTTAAGAATACAATAAAAATCAATATGATATATCTGTTTTTGAATCACCTATATATAAAGGTAAAGAAAAAGAAAACTTAAAGCCCAACAAACCATCTTTTCGCTTCGTTTTGTCCGCCTTAAATAAATCATAATCCCAACTTCGTTGACTCCTTGTAAATCCAGCGGTATATTCCACTCCAATCATTAGGTTCAAGTATCGATTTAAGGATGTATGTTGGTAACCCAAGAAAGGTGTAAACGCCAAGCCACCCGTCAACCGATCATAACCTTTCAGGTAGTCCCCTTGAAATTGATTAGCTGACTTAAACTCATCAGTTATCTTAATCCAATGCCTAATCAATCCAACGCCCAAAGTTGCCCGAATGCCAGATCTAGGGTTCTTTTCGTGATTAATTGCGAATAACTTACCAAAATGAGCACCAAACAAAGTACCCCGTTCCTTTTTATAAAGGGCAGTGGCCGTTTGATCTGTACCAAGCATCACGCCTTTGTAAAGAAAAAGAGATTCAATATTTTCCTTCACTTTATTTCCATACAAAAAATTAGCATCCAAGCCAAAAATTACATTTGTTTTAGCTGTAATCCACTCTATTTGAACACCAATATTAGAATTCTCACCATACCTGATCTTCATATCCCCTTGCGGAATTTGATAGGCCCCAGAGAAATTAATGTAGATCGCTCTCACATCATTATCAAACTTTTTTTGCGCAAGCGACTGAGAACCAAGTGATAACAGAAGAACAAAGGGTAAAAATAATCTCATTTAGTCGTGTTTAAAGTAATTTTCTGTAAAGATACATAATGTTGATCAAATGTACTAACGGGTTCTACTTCTCGTTAGTATGTTCGTACATCACCTTAAACTATGCATCCATAAGTTCAAAAACTGCATTAGACCAGTCTTTCATGAAAATTAAAATCTCCATTCTAATTGTATTAAGTCTTATCATAATACTTCTTTATTCGTTTCAGGAAAAGCAAAAGAAGAAACTCCGACAATATCAAGAAGCATTTGAATTTGAAGAAAAAATTACGTCAAGAATGGAAGAAAGGATGCTTCGCCTTTTATATAAAACTTTAGAAGCTCAAAATCTGCTCACTTCCCAAGAAACAAAACTAATTGATTCCTTACATAAGCAACAAAACATGCGTGATTTTAGGTCACAGCTTTCGAAAAATAGGGATTCACCTTTTCTGTCTGGTTTTTATTCTTCCCTAGATTGTGTTTATGATAGTCTATTGTTAGATCGGTCTAAAATTGAATTATGGCGATTTTTGCAGAACCAATATGAAAAGAAGCAAGAACAAGTCTTCAGTAAAAAAATGCTGCTTCGTCAAATCCCTTCTAACTATAAAGATTCTGTATCTTTTGTGCTAACTCCAGTAAATACTATCGATAAATTTCCCCAATCGTCTCTAAGTTACGGTAATCAAAGAATTAAAATCAGTTCTTTTCCAATTCTCTTTAGTCCTGAAATGAAAAAAATAAAATTTACACTCACTAATCCTTTATTGAAGCGACCTAATATTTACACCTATGAATTTTAGTTTTTTCTTTATCATTGTTTTATTAATTGGCCTTATCGGTTTTGAGAGTCATCTGGCCATTCACAATAGCCAAGAAGTCTATAAAATCCAAACTCGGATGCAATGCTCCAAAAAAAGATTATCTAAAAAAGATTATCTAAAAAAACTAAAGAGCTAAAAGATTTATGGCATTTGTATCTTACAGAAAAACCTACTCCATATCACTTACAAGGGGCATCACATCTAGCAAACTTTAATATTTCAAATGCTGATTCTTTTTACTATGCTTACAATCATAAAAAATTAGTCTCAATCACACAAAAAAATACTACCTGGCTCCAAAAGAATACTTCAAGACTATCTTACCAAGATACACAACTAGGGGAATACCTTGACATTGCTAGACCATATTATATCCTAAATCAAATCATTTCAAACAATTATCAAGGCTCAAGTATTTGTGGTTGGAGTAACTATTCTTTTTTCAAACCCAGCACGGAAGATTCTCTATATTTTGGCGACAACCCTTTTAAGACACCTGAACAGAAATATTTAATCACTATCAACAATGAAAAAATCCCTTTTCAAGATACCATACAAGTTAAAAAAAAGGACACTCTGAATATCACGATTCAGTTCCTTTGGTTAAATTTTTATTTTCTTCAAGAAATTGATAGTTCAGTACAACAAGAAACAATTATTCTCGAAAATAATCATTACACAAGAATAAAATAAAAAAAAGGATACCGAAAAATCGGTATCCTTTTTTCACTGCTTGATAGTAAAGTACTAGTAATTACTAGTCAACTGGTTCATTTCTTCTTTATAAGAAGCGATGTTGTGTAACAAGACCAAAATAGGCGCCTTGTAAATCATTTTAGAAAAATCTTCGCTATTCACAGCTCTTACCAATCTAATATTGTTGGCTTTATTACCTAGATTATAATCATCTAGAATTCTTTTTACGTAAGGTGACATCGCTATAACAGATGATTCAATACCCAATGAAGCCGTATTGGCTTCAAAAGCATCATCAAAACATAACATGCTTGTAGCCAAATTAGAAGGCATAGATAAAATAGCCAGATTAGGATTATCAATATTCCAATAAGAGACCGGAATTTCTATATCATCGTTAAGAAGGTTAGCCATTAACATAGCATAAGACTCTTGGGAGTTATCGATAAGCATACCTGCTTGAAGCAGCTTACTTTCAAAGCTGTTAAATACAGCCATTTCATTCACATCATTATTACTTAAATCGTGGTACCTATCTTTAAGACACGTACTTATAGATGCATCAACACTCACTTGAGCAGACATTGAAAGAGAGAACACAAAAACGAGAATGGTTAACAGAGCAATTTTTTTAAACATTACTTTCACTTTAGGGGGGGCTACGAAATATATGGCACAAAATGAGCCATAAAAAATTGGTCGGAAATGTTCATTGTGGCAAGTAAGGGAAACTCGCCGAAGTGGTAGTGCTCTCTAAAGTAAAATACATTTCTGAATACGAAGGTAGTATCCAAAAAAAAATGCAATAATAACAGGAATTACTTATTGCAAAGAATCTTAAACTGAATGATAAAACGCTATTGAAGGAAATAATATTTTGTCATCATCAACTCTCTGCTGTAAAGATAGGAGAGTTTTCATGTAATCCAAAATTTTTTTACTTTTTTTTTACTTTTTTTTCGCTTTTTCTATTTTAGGTAGTTAATATATATGAAAAAGTATTAATTTGTATCAATTATATGGAAGTTTTGTCGTATTTAAAACCATATTGCATATATTTTTTTGAGCAATCAAATATCGATCAGTTATGAAGTAACACAAGAAATCATTTTATTTTCTCCTTAGCACTTTGACTTGCCCTACAAGCAATCTGATATATAAGTCATCCACCGAATCCTTGGGTTCACCATCTAAATGATACTTTGAATTTTTCCAGCTTATCTCCGAGTGCTCGTCTAATATAAGGTACTGGATATACTTTGATGCTTTTAACTTGCCCGTAAACATCTTTGCAATAAACCCTGGGTACTTCCATGCAGGAAATGGCTTGACTAGTGCCACAACGTATTTTCCACCGTAAGGCTTTGCTAATGGAGCAATCCGCGCATTATTACCAAATTGACTCGTATTGGCTACGGTGATCATTCGGTACTTTCCAGTAAATTTTCCTTCTTGAGTTCGAATCTCTGCATCAAAATCACGAAATTGGATCATCGCACGGGCCGTGGCAAGGACATAATTGGTCAAGCCCCTTCGTTTGCTCTTTTGAAAATGATAAGCCACATAACTATCTATACCTAAACCGGAAACATTAATCGCCAGCTCTCCATTTATCTCTAATAAATCCAAATCAATCACTTCGCCTTTCCGAAAGGACATCATCAACTGCTCTAGGTTCCAATCAAAACCCAAATCTCTAGCAAAGCCATTGCCAGACCCATTAGGCAATACGGCTAGTACCAAATTAGGATTCTTTAAAAAATAAGGCAAAGAACTATTAATCGTGCCGTCACCACCTACTATTACTACCGCCTTGTACTTTTTGTCTAGATTTTGGAATAACTCCTTAACAGCTTCTGTATTTCGGGTAACCGCATATGCCAGATGCTCATCAAATTGCTTGATGCGTTCAGCTATTTTCTTAGAATTCTGCTTACCAGAATTCGGATTAATAATGAACAAAATCTCGTGGGGAAGAATTCCTACTCCCTTTTGCATATAAAGTACCTTTTGTTATACCCAAAACAAATCTAACCTTCAACAGGTTACAAATGTAGGAAAAAATAAACAAAGTACGTTACTAACTACAGCTTCAAAACCATCCCTACACTAGGTAAAATTGGCAATTGGTTGACACGTTTATACTGTACCCTATCAAAATAGAAGATATTTTGTCTATTGTAAACATTGGAGACACCTGCTGTAATATCTAATGAGCCATACTTAAAAAGCTTAATACTCTTTTTTATCGAAAGATCTAATCGGTGATAGGTCGGCAGGCGTCCATCATTTCGCTTAGAAGAATAAACAATCCCTAACTCTCCGTTTTCTTTCAAATAATCAAAGTCAATCCCTTGCTTATTGATATCAATCAACTGGTAAAAGCCTTGCGTTCTTGTAAAAGGAAAGCCCGTTCCAAAATTCCATCTCATAGATGCTTCCCATGATTTTTTATGTCCAAAAGAATAGGTTGCTAAGAAATTAACATTGTGGCGCCTATCAAAATTGGTACTATACACCTGCTCGCCATCATCTCTATTCACTTTTCCCAAAGAATAAGTACTCCAAACATACCAACTTGGGGATTGATACTTCAATAGAAAATCTAGTCCAACAGCTCGACCTGTTTCTGTTACAAAATTGGGCTCTCCAACCGTTTGCTTATTTCTATTCAGATTAATCAATTGAGTAAATTCCTTTACATAAGGTTCTATATTAAGCTCAATTCGATCTGTTATATCAATCTCTACCCCACCAATGGCATGCAGCGCTTGCTGTAAATGATGATCAGCCTTTTCGGTAGAATTTGGCTTAAAAATGATTTCTTCAGGACCAGACAAAAAACCAACAAATAAATTTACAATGTCTCTATCATTCACGGTACTAGTTAAGTTTTGAGAATAAACACCCCCCGCAAGCTTAAGCCGTAAAAAGTCAGCTACATTATACTTCATACCAATTCTCCCTTCCGGGGAAAAAGAATTCAATGATGCGTAAAAATTTAATCTAACACCCGGTTCTATAATCAATCGCCCTAATTGGTACTTATACTTTATGAATGAATTAATCTCCGTTGTATTCTCTTCCTGATGGATATCAATCCCAAAACGATTCTCAAAATTAAATGTCGTCTTAAATCCATTAACCCCTAAGCCATAGTTGATCTCGCTCTTTTTACCATAATTCGTAAATTTTAAATCAAAATTAAACCCATTTATACCACTAGACCGTGGTGCCGAATCATTCGAATTTGATGTAGATGTTTGATAATTCGAGAAACCAACACGACCTGTAATAATAGTTGGTGAATTTTTAGGTAATAAGCTAAAGTTCATCCCACCACCTAATGTATTCCACTCATAATCCGCTAAATCATTAAAAGCAACCTTATCCTGAAATTTAAACCCAAAGAAATCAAATTGACTCCCCGACCCAGCAATCAAAGACACCTTCCCAAATATATCATCAAATGTAAAAGGAATCTGCCCACCAGGTACATGACTGTACAATTGCTTAGAAGTCTGATCAATTATCGAATGCTTCGCTGTCAACATATACGAGATACTCCCACTATTTCCGGTATTACCTTCTGTCTTTAGCTTTAATATCGGGCCTTCTAACAGCAATTTACCTACAAAAGGATTGATACCTGCTGTCACACTGTGTCTTTTTCGGTTTCCTTCTCTTGTTTTAATATCTACAATGGCCGATATCCGTCCACCATATTCCGCATTAAAACCGCCCGTCATTACATCTACTGACTGAATGGTTTCTGTTTCAAACACGGAGAAGAAACCAATTGAGTGAAAAGGATTATAAATCGGCACTCCATCCAACAATATCATATTTTGAATGGGAGATCCGCCCCGTATATATAATTGGCCACCTTGGTCGCCAGAGAAAATAACACCCGGCAACACTGGCAAATATTGAGCTATATCTGCTTCTCCACCCGTAGAAGGCAGCGCTTTCAATTGTTTTTGCGAAAGCTTAATGGTCGAAACCAATACTTTTTTCTTTTTCAATTGTTTTTTACCCGAAACAACTACACCTTCTATTTGAATACTCGAAGGCACCGCATATAAAGTCCTATTCAGAACCTGACCCGATTTAATCTTAAACTCAAGACCCAAGGAGTCAAATCCCAAAAATGAAAAAGACAATATATGAGTACCATCTGGCACATCAACAATATTAAAGAAACCTTCTTCATCAGTCATACTTCCTAGTCCCCCTTCATCAACAAATACACTTCCATAAGCGATGGGTGTTCCTGTATCCTTATTGAACACTTTTCCGCGAATAGTTCCATTTTGTGCCTGCAAAGCTAGTACACTAAAACAAACAAATATAAAAGACAGCAGTGCTGCATTAAAACTTTTAGTTGACATAGTTTTTATTTTCAGCGACAAATATAGTTCCTTACACCCTGCTTTTCATCACATTAAGTGTTAAATTTCTTACAAACAATCCTTTAGGCCAGAGAATACAAGAAAGAATTACTAAAATCTTGGCTTATATGCCCATATATTTGTACCAAAACAAAAAGCAACTGACATGCACACCATAAAGCTACTCCTTTTTGACCTAGATGGCACCATCGTTAATTCCATGTATGACATCGGGGATGCAATGAATCACACCTATCGAAAATTTGGAAAAAAGGAGATTCCCTATTCAGATATTCCTGCAATGGTTGGCGGTGGTATTCGTCCGCTACTTGTGGATGCATTTGGGATAGATGCTGATATTGATAAGATACATGATGTCTTCTACGACTACTATTCTGCTCACTATGTCAATAAAACTCGTCCATATCCACAGGTCAAAGAAACACTTCACCTTTTGAGCAACATCCCAAAAGGAATTTATAGCAACAAGCCACATCATTTTACTATGGGGATTATCGAGACGCTTGCGCTAAAAAAGTATTTTGACTTTGTTCAAGGAGCCAGACCCGAACTTTACCCTTCCAAGCCAAGTCCAGAAGGCATACTTTATGCTTTAAAGCAACTTGGAATTGCACCAAAAGATACTCTTTTTATTGGAGATTCTACCCATGATGTCCTTGCGGGAAAAGCTGCCGGAACAAAAACTTGCGCAGTAACTTATGGCTACCGCTCAAAAGAAGTGTTATTAGCAACCCAACCAGATTTTATTATTGACAATATTGCAGAGTTGGTTGATTTGCTAGATAAGTAGGCAAATTATATTCCATCGGCAACAGCACTTTACACCATTACGACTTTGCGGGCGGCAGCATTTACATCATTACGCTTTGCGTGAGATTTATAATTCGCGGGCGGTAGCACTTTGCGACTTTACGGCTTTGCGTGAAACGATGCCACAAGCGGCAACACCTAACCTTTGCGTGAGACCTTACCTATAGCCAGCAGCACTTTGCGTCGAAAGTCTTCACAAAAAAAGCGGCAGGCACCGAAGCACCCACCGCCACTCTTGAAACTCAACTCTTATAAAACTCAAAACTTATACTTAGCAAAAAGCGCAAAATTACGCCCTTGTTCTAAGATAAAGCCATTATTTGATGTAGTGTTTTTATATCTAAAATTCAGATGCTCATAATAGGCTTCATCGAGCAAATTATTCACGGTAACTCCAAGTGTAAGGCCACCAAACAATACTGCTCCAATATTCAAGTCTAGTACTTCAAAAGATGCCGAAGCCACTTCCCCAAATGCTTTGGAAACATTGGTTTGTTCACTGACTATCCGATAATTAGCAGTCGCCCAATACTCTTTAGACTGATAACCCAAGGAAATATTAGACTCCAAAGGAGCAATTTGCGGAAGCGGATCTCCACTAGCTGTAATCTCACCTTGCGTGTAGGCCATATCTACATCAAAGACCCAGTGCTTAGCTATATTATACCCCAAATATATCTCCAACCCACTTTGCCTAGCTTGATCAAAATTCACATATCGCTTGACATACTTTGGCGCTAACCAAGGTGTAAATTTTCGTTTGATATTCGTATCTACTACACTTTCGATATAATTATCTAAAAGAGCATAAAAACCATTCACACCATATCTAAAATCATTGATTTTTCCCGCAAGGGACAACTCCATTTGATGATTCGTTTCAGGTAAAAGATTAGGATTACCAAATAACTCATAAGCATCTGAGCCAACCGAAAAGTGATTAATATATCGTTCAATCATACCGCCACTACGCGTACCACGCCCTAAAGATAATTTCAGCTTAGTTTTCGCTGCCACCAAATAGGAAGCCGTAATATTTCCACTAATATTAGCATCATGTTGTGTCTCGATATCTCCATAATAATTTGTCAATTCTCGAGCAGGCTCTGTGATATCACCCGTCACAAAATCAACCCGGAGACCAGATTGTATCACCAATTTATTAGAAACATAAAACTTCCCTTGCCCATAAATACCCATATCAGAGATCGTCGAGTTACCCCAAACGGAGTCCACAAACACTTTGGCAGGATCAAGCACCATCATTGGATTTTGGGGATTTCTCTTCAAAATTCGTGTTCGGTTACCAGTTCTATTGGTATTTTTTAAATCAACCCCCAAGTACCAAAATGTTTTCTGGCTTGGTGTTAGAACCGCTTCCATTTTCCCACCAAAACTAGTGGCGAAAACAGGTGTGCGTGCATCCACTACTTTAAAATTAGGACGGGCTTCATTGGTCATCAAATGATCTACATAGGAATAGTAGGTCTTAGCTGTAAATTTCGAGAAAACAGCATTAGAATTACGATAGGAATAATCCAATCCAGCCATTTGCCCAATATCATGTGGACTATCCATAGGCAATCCTGGATGCTCGATATCAAAGGTGCCAGAATATCTATAATTCGCTTGAACACGGTGATTGGTTGTTGGATTAAAACCTACTTTAAATGCAACATCTTTGGTCTTAAAAGAAGCTGGAACCAAATCACCATTTCCATCTTCATAGTCGCCATAGTCCCGATAGGACACATCAAGCATCGCATCATATTTACTATCAACATAACTCATTGATCCTGTAGTGCTTATATTGCTTCCGTTTGTACCGTAGCCTAAAGAAACATTACCATGGATTCCTGTTTTTAATCGATCTGGACGTGCCGTTACTAAGTTAATAATTCCACCAAAAGTAGCTCCATATCGCACATCAAAAGGCCCCTTAATAATTTCGACTTTTTCGATCTCTTCTGGAATGACATGTGAAGTAACAGGATCCATGTGGTTAGGACAGGCATGGACAATTTTTGCGGCTCCATCATATTGAATATTAAGTCGATCATATTTAAAACCCCGCAAAACAGGCTCCGTTGCATAGTTGCCACGTTTAACTAGATTCATTCCGATAACATCCCCGAATAAATCATTAATAGTCTTGGCATTCTGGACTTGCTTAGCTACAGAAATTTTCATTCCTGACACAGCAGATTTTTCTGATACTAAAATCTCATTAATAACGATTGGAGCTTCTTTCATTTGTATGGATACGGGGCTTACTTCCGTAAAAATACGCTCGACGGGTACAAAACCCAAGTATTCAAATTTTATGGTAGCGGGTAATTCAACCACATCAATGGAAAATTGTCCATTTTTATCTGTTGTTGTAAAAATCTCGGAATCATTGGCAGAAACCACAACCCCATTTAATGGCATAGAAGCAACATCAAGAATGGTCCCAGAGAATTTGACTTGCGCTTCCAAATTGGGGAAGACCAAGCAAGTCATCAGTACTAAAAGGGTGAATAAATTTTTCATGTTCAAAAATATTTTTGCTTTTCTTGTTGAGAAAATTATGAATGAGTAAAATATTAGATCATAACATCATTAATACGACTAATCACGTCTTTCGAAGCATTACTTTCGTAAAACAGTCTAATACAGCTCCATTGAAATGTTATAAAATGATCCTAGTCTTATGCCACAAAGCATAAGCGCGCACCTGAATAGGTGATTATACAAGAAGAAAAGCCGGTGGATGAAACACCGATGGCACATACCGATAACGATACAGCTGCACTGAAAATAAAAATGGAACACGCCTAATTATATCAAAACAAGCCAATTCCATATCTGATATTGGGCTGAAATAGTGAATGGCTTCTTGAGAAGCCAATTTGGTCATTTGAATAGGATTACTGGATACATCTAAAGAATTCATCTCATCACTAATACGACAACTCCCCTTACAATCCAACTCCGGATGCTCAATATTAATACAATAGCTAGTCGCAAAAGAATCATTGTCAACTTCATACCACAAGGCATAAATGGCTGTATTCTCCACTTCCAACAAAATGGAAAATACCGCCAACAAAACTAGGCTAATATGTAAATAGCGTAACATCTAAGGCAAATATACTAGCCTAATTTTACAAAATCTAAAAAAGGACTAATTAGTATCATTTAGATGATGAGTATCACCTGATCATGATTTCTATTCTAACCTGCTTCCAAAAAGCACTAGATTCTTTACCGTTTACCCAAACCACAAAAATCAAGAAACGCACCGCCGTTATCTCGGAATACCGTCTATGCCGGAATACCGTTATATCAGAATACCGTTATACCATTATGTCGGAATACCGGTATGCTGGATATATCGGAAGTTGAATAACTCAACTGAAAGCAATCTCCAAATCCATCTCATAAGCTTGGGGCCCAACCATCACACGCAGGTTATGCTTTTCGGGGTAGATCAATTCTAACCGATGTTTCACATTCGCTAAACCAAATCCCCCGGCCCTTTTTGATGGTGCCATTGGCATTTGTTCGGGTTTACTATTTCTGATAGAAAAATGGACCTTCGTCTCTGATACTTGAAGTTCTATATGTACAAAACCTTTTTTTAGCTGGTGGTTCAGGCCATGTTTGAAGCTATTTTCGAGAAAAGGGATAAAAAACAAAGGAGCAATCCGCTGATCTGTAATTTCACCACTGATATTCAATTGGATATCAGCTCCTACCCCATGGCGCAAACGCTCCAAATCCAGGTAGTTTTTAATATAATTAATCTCATTGCTCAACAAAACGGTCTTTTCATTACACTCATACAACATATATCTCATCATCTCCGAAAGTTTCAGGACGATTTCAGGAGCAATATCTGATTTTTTTAGCGTAAGCGCATACAAACTATTGAGTGTATTAAACAAAAAGTGGGGATTTATTTGGCTTCTTAAAAATTGCAATTCCGACGTAACAGTCTTGGTGGCAATTTCTTGTTTTTCTCGCTGGTATCGAGCCCAATCAGCTATTATTTTGGCAATTGTAGAGACACTGGTCACCAGAAAAAAGGAAAGAAAAAAGAAAGATTGGTTTTTTAGCCATATGCCTTTATCCCCTTGCGGGGAAAATAAATAAAAAATAACCACCTTCCCCATCGTTGCAGCGATAACCGCCCCAATCAAAAAGACGATGTATTTTCCCAATCTCTTTCCCGAAAGGAATTTTGGAATCAAATAAAACACGTTAAAATAGACCAAACTTGCGTAAAACAGCATGTTCACCAACTCCAAAAAGAAGGAATGCATTAAAGATCCCGACCGCCCCGAAAAGGCAGTCAACAGAATAGCCAATAGTATCCAAAAAAGAAGGTGGTAGCTCCAAATTTTTGGATCCCATTCTTTGAAGGCACTTATTGGATTTATATGAGCTTTACTCTTTCCCATGAAACAAATCTCCGAAAAAAAACAGACACCAACCTAAAAAGTAGATAAAAACTCCTTTTTGAGTGATGAATCATGCAGAACCATTCGTTTTTTGACGATCTTGCTTCTTTTCGCGCTTTTTGTAAAAAAAGAACGGATAAAGTTAGCCCACCATTAATTTAACTTTTTGTCTTGAATATGGTTATAACCTAGCATAAGAAAAATAACACAATGGGCAACAAAGAAAAGGACAAGTTCTCTTTAGTCAAGGAGTATAATATTATTCTCTCCCAATTAGGGGAAGATGTAAACCGAGACGGCTTAATAAAAACCCCTGAAAGAGCATCCAAAGCCATGCATTTTTTGACGCAAGGCTATGAAATGGATGCGGAAGCCATTTTGAAAGGTGCACTTTTTGAAGAATCATACAATGAGATGGTCATCGTCAAAGATATTGAACTATACTCGCTATGCGAACACCACCTATTACCCTTTTTTGGAAAAGCACATGTGGCATATATTCCCAACGGAAAAATAGTTGGTCTCAGCAAAATTCCTAGAGTCGTAGATGTTTTTGCTAGGCGGCTCCAAGTGCAAGAGAGATTGACTCGCCAAATCCTTGAAGTTATTGATAAGACGCTCAACCCTTTGGGTGCCGCTGTAGTCATCGAAGCTAGGCATATGTGCATGATGATGCGTGGGGTACAAAAGCAAAATAGCTCAACAGTTACCTCTGCTTTTACAGGAGAATTTGAGAAAATGGAAACTAGACAGGAATTTTTGAATTTAATCAGTCATAACTTAGGGGGATAATTCTTAATATTTTGTCTTTTTTTCTTGCATAAATCTCCCCATATATGTGTTTTTAACATACCAATCAAGTATTTTATTACTTTTTTTGGTCATATTAAGCTAAAAAGAATAAATTTCTATTGTTATTTCCTGTATTTCTTTTTGTTTCAAGTAATTATCCCTATCTTTGTGGCTCATGTGTACCTCAAAACTAAACTATGCTTACTGAGACAAAAGAACAGAATCGGGACATCATCGAAACCGTAGCCGAATACGTAAAGAAGAAGGGCTATGAGAATATTCGTGTTGACCTATTGGATGGCTATGAAGCGCCATCAAAATTAGTGCGTAAAAACTCTGATACAGAAGACGTATACATTCCTGATGTGACTGGAGTGAAGAGAGGACGTAAAGACTATTTCGAAGTTGTCATCAAAAGCGATGAAGCTTCAAAGTTGGCCAGCAAATGGCAACTATTAGGAACTGTTGCAAAGATGAAACGTGGAGAACTTTACCTAGTAGTACCCAAAGGGCATTTTCGTTTTGCTTCTGACATCGTGAAAAGATATAGCATCGAAGCTGAAGTTATAAAACTTTAAGCGCTACCGTTTAATAATAATTAAAAAGGATATTTCTCTATGTCGAGAAATATCCTTTTTTCTAGTTTTTTAGATATGTACTCGTACATATCATCATTGTTTTAATATTTACATCTTGAATAAATTTACACAACTTGGACTTTCAGCAGACTTAATCAAAGCTGTAGAATTTCTAGGATTTGAAGATCCAACTCCTATTCAGGAGGAAGCCATTCCTATTTTAGTAGAAGGCCAAAAGGATTTTATTGGGCTTGCCCAAACTGGTACCGGCAAAACTGCCGCCTTTGGATTACCTTTGGTTGACATCGTTGATGTTGATCAACATGACATTCAGGGGCTTATTTTAGCACCTACCAGAGAGCTTGGAAAGCAAATCGCTCAACAACTTGAAATTTTTGCTAAATTCAAAAACGGGCTTAGGGTCCAAGTCGTTTATGGGGGCTCGTCCATCTATAACCAAATCCAAGCCCTAAAGAACACGCCCCAAATACTTATTGCGACTCCAGGAAGACTAATCGACCTAATTGATCGCAAAAAAATCTACCTTGACAGAGTCAAAGTCGTTATTCTTGACGAAGCTGATGAAATGTTGAGCATGGGATTCAAGGATGAATTGAATAATATCCTTTCCCATACTCCAGATGACAAAAGCACTTGGTTATTTTCGGCAACAATGGCTCGAGAAATCAGAAATATTGTCAAAAGCTATATGACGGATCCTGTTGAGGTAAAGTCAACACCAAAAATCAAGTCAATATAGATATTGAACACCAATATGTATTGATTCGAAACAAAGATAAAATGGAAACCATCAAGAGAATCCTTGATGTGAATCCTGAGATGCGTGGAATTGTATTCTGTAGAACCCGTCGTGATACTCAAGCTGTAGCCGAAGATTTGATGGCTGCTGGATACAAAGCAGATGCTTTGCATGGAGACCTTTCTCAAGCACAAAGGGATAGAGTAATGGGCCGTTTCAAAAGTCATAGACTACAAGTTTTGGTCGGTACTGACGTCGCTGCTCGTGGCATTGATGTGGACAATATCACACATGTCATCCACCACTCTCTTCCTGATGAGTTAGCTTACTATACTCACCGAAGTGGTCGTACAGGACGTGCAGGAAACAAAGGAGTTTCTGTCGCATTCTTGCCACCAAGTGGAATCAGAAAGATCAAACAATTGGAACGTAGTCTGAAAATTCAATTTTCTAAACTGCACATTCCTTCAAATAAAGAAGTTCAAGTCTTTCGCCTTCAAAATTGGGCTGAAATGATTGTCAATCAAGAAGTTGACACCAAAAAAGTCGGGCAAGAAACCGTCAATAATGTTCTCGAAGCTTTTGAAGGTCTTTCCAAAGAGCAATTGGTGACTAGATTAATCGCTCATGAACTCAAAAATCTTGGACTTGCTTCAGCATCCAACAAAGACCTTAACCTAGAAGAAGAAAGAGGAGGCTACTCTGATCGAGATCGTGGGCGCGGACGCAGAAGAGACCGTGGTGAAAGAAGAGGACGCGATAGAAGAGACCGGGATCGTGGAGACAGAAGAGATCGAGATCGTGGAGACCGAAGAGACCGTGATCGTGGAGATCGTCGGGACAATGATCGTAAAAGAAAAGGAATTAGAGACACTAGCGATAGAGAGAACAGTTCTTCTAAATTTTCTGAAAGGAGAAAGTCTAATCCTGGAGCTAAACGTTTCTTCATCAATATGGGCACCATGGATAAATTTGACCAATCAAAATTGGTGACTTTTATTTCTGATCATGCGAAAATTGATAAAAAGGCCATTTCTAACATTACCTTACGGCAAAAACATGCCTACTTTGATGTTAATTCTGACGAATCTAAACGCATCTCCCATGCCTTCAAAAATCTTGAAGTAGATGGTAGAGAAATTAGAGTGAATCGGGATAATTAACTATAACCCCCGTAATTGAAGTGTTAAATCAATTACGGGGGTTGTTTTTTACCTTGCGTAAAACTTTTATACATGGCAAAACCACTTATACTCGTTACCAATGATGATGGTATTACTGCACCAGGAATCAAAGCCTTGGTCAATGTAGCCAAATTATTTGGTGAAGTTTTTGTCATCGCCCCTGACAAACCCCAATCAGGTAAAGGTCACGGCATCACCATTTCTGATCCAATACGTGTTCGTAAGGTAGAAGTATTCGATGGTGTGGAATCCTATGAATGTTCCGGTACACCTGTTGATTGTGTTAAGCTTGGCAAGACCGTTTTATTAAAAAATCGCAAAATTGATTTTTGCTTATCTGGCATCAATCATGGTTCTAACTCGTCAATCAACATCATCTATTCAGGCACCATGTCCGCAGCTATGGAAGCGCACTTAGAAGGAATTCCTTCCATTGGGTTTTCACTCTTAGATTATTCATTTGATGCGGATTTTAGTACTGCAGAAAGGTACATCGCTGAGTTATTGACACTAATTTTTCACAAAAAGAAAATAACCGATAACTTTCTATTGAATGTCAATATTCCTGCACTACCCTATGACCGAATTAATGGTTTTAAGGTTTGCAGGCAATCTGATTCTAGATGGGTGGAAGAATATATTGAAGCGACCGACCCAAAAGGCTTGAAGTATTATTGGTTGACGGGTAGTTTTAATCACGACGATACCAAAGAAGATACCGACAATTTTGCGCTAGAACAAGGCTATATTTCCATTGTCCCATCCCAATATGATCTGACAGATTATAATAAAATTCCAAAATTTAAGTTTTTAGAAGACTAAAAAACTTAACATGCCCTTTCTCTTCAGATTCACTATTGTTGTTCTTCTATTTTCTATTGTCACATCTTGCAAAGACGACGAAGTCTCCAAAGAGAAACCAGTTGGTAGTATCAGGGCATTGCCAATATTCAATCAAGCCTATCAAGAAAATTATGAAGCGGACAATATCTCCGACATCATCGCCAATGCCAAAGGGGCGTATGTCCTTATCGATCCTTTTGAAGATAATGTCCATTTAAAAGTAGCCGAAATCAAATCCAAAGGAAACGAAGTAGGTGCCTATATAAGCGCAGGAACCGGCGAAGATTGGCGCTCTGATTTCAATCAACTAGAGCCTTACCTAGTGACTCAACAATGGGGTCAGTGGGCAGGGGAATACTTCATCAACCAAACGACCACTGGAGTTCTGGCCATAATGAAAGCAAGAATAGATCGTATCGCTTCATGGGGCTGTGACTGGGTCGAATTTGACAATATGGATTGGGTCTATGATGACGATTATCGAAATACCTATGGTTTTCAAGTCACCAAAATCGAAGGAAAAGCCTATATTCAGGCACTTTGCGATTATACACATCAAAAAGGCATGAAGTGTATGGCCAAAAATAGGACAGAAGGCTTTGAAGGTTTTGATGGTGTCCTTTATGAATCCTACGCTGATGAAAAAAATTGGTGGGATGTTGACGGTGCTAAAAGCTTTGTCGCAGCAGGAAAATTAGTCATCATCAATCATTATGATGAATCGGACTGTGATGGCGTCTATCGGGAATATATGGCTATCTACGGCAAGGACATCTCTTACATTTGCGAAGATTCTAAATTAAAGAAGTATTCGCACTATAATAAAAAATAACTGGTGCCGAGTAATCTTGGATATTTTAGATTAAAGCACTAGCTTCGCACCAAATCGAATAGGTCATATCATTGCTTTCGCGAAATCCAGAAATTATGCAAGACAATTTTTTTGAAGACCTAGTCATTGTCGAATTGGCAAGTGTCCTTGCTGGGCCTGCTGTCGGTCAATTTTTTGCTGAATTAGGTGCCAAAGTCATCAAAATAGAAAATTCTACCACCAATGGAGATGTCACCAGAAAATGGCGACTTTCTACAGAAGATAGAAACCAGTCTTATTCAGCCTATTATTGTAGTATCAATTGGGGCAAAGAAGTTCACTTTAAGAATCTAAGCGACTCCATTGACAAAGAGTTCATCTATGACCTGATTCGAAACGCCGATATTGTCATTGCGAATTTCAAATCTAGCTCATCACTCAAACTTGGAATGGATTATACCACTTTAAAGGCAATGAACTCTAAGCTCATTTACGGTCAGATATCAGGCTACAAGCACGCCCAAAAACCTGCGTTTGATGTCATTCTTCAAGCTGAAACGGGGTTCTTATCCATGACTGGAGAAAAAGGCGGAAAGCCTGTTAAAATGCCCGTCGCACTCATTGATGTCATTGCGGCTCATCAGCTTAAAGAAGGAATTCTTATCGCTCTATTGCATCGATACAAAACAGGTAAAGGTAGCTTTGTGGAAACTTCTCTAGAAGAATCAGCCATTGCTTCCCTTGTCAATCAAGCTTCTAATTATTTGATGGAAGGCCATGTTGCGCAAAAAATGGGCGTCGAACATCCAAATATTGTTCCGTACGGAACTATTTTTACCACGAAAGATGATTTGGACTTGGTCATTGGAGTTGGGACAGAAAAGCATTTTGCCAGCTTATGCAACTGTCTGCAAATGCCCGAATTAGTAGAAAACAAAAAATTTAGTACGAATAAAGCGCGTGTCAACAATCGCCAAGACATCAATAAAATTCTGACAAAGCAATTCCGAAAATTTGACTTTAGTACCATCTACGCATGTCTCTTGGCATCCAATGTTCCCGTTGGAAAATTGAATAATATTCAGGATGTTTTTAATACTAAGGTTGGTACTGAAATGATTTTAGAAGAAAAAATGGATAACAATACTTATTCCCGTTTGGTAAAGTCCGTAGCATTTCATGTTACCAGCTAAGTCGATGATGTTCTATTATCATGAACGTGCTGCCCACAATAAAAGTCTAGAAAATCATCATAATACAACCCTGCTTCTTCTTCAAAGGCTTGCATAAAAGGATCACTTGCCCCTGCTTCTTCTGCAGGTTCAGGCTCAATTTCATCTTCTTCGGTAAAATTAACAATAGATGGTACTATTGCTCTGGGAACAGCTAACGCTGCATCCAGGACATGGTGTCCTTTGGAGGTCGGATAAATAAACATAGTTTTCTCTTTGGTTTCGAACAACAAATCTACAAAAAGATATTCAAATATCAAAAATTATATGCCTTTTATTTATCATTTATAAAAAAGAAAAGCCTATCGAAACCGATAGGCTTTTTTCCTCGCATTGCTTACCCAACATTACCCCACAAATTTTAGTAAAGTTGAGTTTATATGATTACTTTTAATCATAGTACAAATATCCACTCTTTTTGTAGTTAATAAAAATACAAATTTTGGATATTGTAGAGTCATTATTTTCGTTTTAATATACATAAAAACTTATATCTCTTTGATTATCAACTAATTACAGCATCATTAATATTACTTTATAGACAAAAAGGCCTAATAATAAGGTTAAAAATGATTGTAAGTAAGGTTAAAAGCACTAAAACCCCAGAAAAAAAACTACTTTTGCCAAAAACGAATCATGCTCTTTATTAATAACAAATTGGAAGGCAGTACCAATTGGTGGCAGTATATGCTCACCATTATTATTGCAATCGTGGGAATGACACTAGGAGGCTTACCCTTTATTGTAGCCATCACCATCGCGGCCAAGTCCACCTTTCCAGATTATACTACAATTCAGCTTCAAGAGTTAGTCAAGAGTATGGATTATTCTGAATTGAGTATAGATCCAAATCTTGTCCTTGCGTTAATGCTAT
Organism: Lepetodrilus galriftensis; assembly: GCA_032361785.1. Lineage (NCBI taxonomy): Eukaryota > Metazoa > Mollusca > Gastropoda > Lepetellida > Lepetodrilidae > Lepetodrilus > Lepetodrilus galriftensis. The sequence continues at coordinate 78,836 of JAUTBZ010077765.1, forward strand.
TGCAATTTATTTTTGGGCTGGCCTTTTTGTACTTGATGGTTCGAGTGGTGCATAAAAAACGGTTTGAGTCTCTTATTTCCGCAAGGAACCGAGTCGACTGGAAAAAAATGCTCTTTTCTTTCTTCGCATGGTTTGGACTCATGTTACTCATGGAAGGAGCGAGCTATTTATTAAGTCCTGAAAGTTATGCATGGAATTTTCAGCCTATCCCCTTCTTTATGTTGCTACTCATCGCCCTATTTTTCATTCCGCTTCAGACATCTTTCGAAGAATTATTTATCAGGGGCTACATCATGCCAGGCATTGGATTGATCATCAAAAATAGATGGACACCGATTGTTATTTCCTCCTTAATATTTGCTGGGCTACATGCTGCCAACCCAGAAATCAGACAGTTTGGTATGTACAAAATGCTGACGTATTACTTCTTAATAGGAATACTATTTGCCATAATAGCCGTAATGGATAATGGCCTTGAGATTCCAATGGGGTTTCATGCAGCAAATAATATCTTTGCGGCGACGATCGTATCCTTCAAAGGTTCTGCTTTACAAACTCCAGCCTTATTTTACAATAATGATATGAATACGGACTGGATAGTTGTTGGCACCATTGGCCTAATAGCGGTCGTTCTGTTCATTGCCAAAAGAGTATTAAAATGGGGAAGCTGGAGTAAATTATGGAGTAAGATTGAGTATCCGGATCTAACCAAAGAAGAAATTGCCTAAAAAAGCGCTAAGCTCCCAAGGCTCATAAAAACAATCTTTTGTGCAAACCTATTAGTGGCAAAGTCATTCCAAAAGCGACAAATAGTAAAAAAATCTTTATGTTTCCATATTTCAATGAACACTAAGAATAGGATTCAGTCCCCTATCAATCATCATAAAAGTTACGTTTAAGAAAAAAGTCTTATAATTTCTCAATAAACAATCCTTTACATCTAAAATCATTCAAAATCATTCAAAATTCTATCGTACCTTTGCGCAAGCTAGAAATAGATTTTCTAGCTTCAATACTAAGTCTTAACCATAAAATATCAGCATTATGTCGAATGCGCATTTCAAACTTCCAGCCGTATATAACGAGCCTGTGCTCAGTTATGCTCCTGGTTCGCCTGAAAAAATTGCTCTTAAAAAAGCACTAAAACAGGCTAAATCTCGCCAAAAAGATGTTCCAATGATCATCAATGGCAAAAAAGTTCGTACAAAAAATAAGATCAGCATCCATCCGCCACATCAATTGTCTCATACTTTGGGGCATTACTATCAAGGAGATGCAACCCACGTAAAAAAGGCCATTGATGCTGCGATGAAAGCTAAACCAGCTTGGGAAGCGATGCCTTGGCAAGACAGAGCCGCTATCTTCCTAAAAGCAGCCGATTTGTTAGCAGGACCTTATCGTGCCAAAATGAATGCAGCCACGATGCTTTGCCAATCAAAAACAGTTTTTCAATCTGAAATTGATGCCGTTTGTGAATTGGCCGATTTCTATCGCTACAATGCGGCTTTCATGTCCCAAATTTACAATGAGCAGCCAGATAGCTCCAAGGACATTTGGAATAGAATGGAATATCGGGCTTTAGAAGGTTTTATATTTGCTTTGACTCCTTTTAATTTTACTTCCATTGCTGGAAATCTTCCTGCAGCTCCTGCCATCATGGGTAATACCGTCGTATGGAAAGCAGCTGGCACACAAGTCTATTCGGCTGCTGTCATCATGGAAATTTTTATGGAAGCGGGTTTACCTGACGGTGTCATTAATTTGATTTTTGTCAGTGGCCCTGTCGCTGGAGAAGTTATTTTCAAGCACCGTGATTTTGGTGGATTGCACTTTACCGGTAGCACCAATACTTTCAATAGACTGTGGCATACCATTAGTGAGAACATTCCAAATTATAAGTCTTACCCAAGAATCGTCGGCGAAACAGGAGGAAAGGACTTCGTCATGGTACATCAATCAGCAGACCCTAAAACCGTATCAACAGCCCTACTCCGTGGTGCTTTTGAATTTCAAGGTCAAAAATGTTCTGCGGCATCTCGTGCCTACATTCCAAAGTCTTTATGGGCAAGAGTGGAGAAATACCTAAAAGCGGATATCGCAACTATCGCAACAGGTTCTCCTGAAGATTTTAGAAATTTCTTTACGGCAGTGATTGATGAGAAGTCTTACGACAAAATCTCTAAATACATCAAGAACGCCAAAAAAGCTAAATCTGTAAAAGTCATTGCTGGTGGTGAATTCTCCAAAAAGGACGGTTATTTTATCCAACCAACGGTGCTTTTAACCAAAGATCCTAATTATGTGACAATGGAAGAAGAAATCTTTGGACCTGTTTTGACCATCTATGTCTATGATGACAAGAAGTATGAGCAGACTCTAGATCTCCTTGACAGTACATCGCCTTATGCTTTGACGGGTGCTATTTTTGCTAATGACAAGGACGCCGTCGCTTTGGCGTACAAAAAACTAGAACACGCCGCTGGTAATTTCTATATCAATGACAAGCCAACTGGAGCGGTCGTAGGCCAACAACCTTTTGGTGGTGCTAGAAAATCAGGCACCAACGATAAAGCTGGGTCTGTTTGGAATTTATTGAGATGGGTTTCTCCAAGAACCATCAAAGAAAATTTCAATCCACCAACGGAATATCGCTATCCATTTATGGCAGAAGAATAGCTGTTCTTTTTTACTATTAACTTTTGGAAAGTTTGGAACTATAACTTTTGGAAAGTTTGGAACTTTCCAAAAGTTATAGTACTAAACGGGCGGTAGCATAATTATCAATTGTCAATTATCAATTATCAATTAATCAGAATGGCTTCGGCCAAAGATTTTTCCGCCTTTATAATACTTCTGAAGTGTATCTTTTTCCGCAAGGACTACATCTGCATTCAGTAGATTCAAATCGGGCCTTCCCGCATCCACCCAAGCGGTGTACCAAGCGCTGCCCACACTGTGGATGGCCTTTCGGAAACGATCTTCTACCATGCCGTTCATTTTATCTTGGTAAGTTTTAGCAAAATCTGCGCATTGAGTTTTTAGCATGATAGCATTGTGCTGTTCAAAACACATTTGCTCATCTGCTGGATAAGTCTGGCGCAGCTTTTTTTCGATAGTGAGCACATCATCGACATAACTATGGCTCTTCAAAACATAGTCCCAAACCCATGCTCGCTTATCCGTCACATAATCTGCTTTCCCTACAAAATAATCGTACTCCTGATCTGCAAACAACTCAGGAATTCGACTTTCCCAAAAACCATGAATCCCTATTTGCCCCGTCAACTGCCCATTATAATTAGCAGTCGTATGCAACGGCACATGCCCATCACCGATATAATGACCTAGATCTGCACTTAAGTGCAAAATACGAGAGACATCTCCTTTTTTAAAAGCTCGAGTCAATGATCGAATCAAATGCTCCGTATAATATGGATTCAAACCATCCGCAAACAAATGATCATCCACCAATAATTCGCCGCAAGGAAAATCGGCATCTTTGCGCAAGCTACTCAAGGAATCACACACATAATTGGTTCTATTCAACAGATTCTTACGAAAAAATGCGGCATATCTTTTTTGCTTGACCATATACCGGCCGATCCGAACTTTGGGTGCTGTCCAATCAATTTCTGACGCACGAACCAAAGAAATTGTATCGCCATCATCTGTCAAAATAGCCAAATCCGTATGACGCATGGCATCTGTCAACCAATCTCGTGTCAACTCAGGAAAAGGCGGCTTTCCCCAATGGTCTAAGTCAATATAATGCCTTGGGGCTTCCACTTTTATAGCATATCGTCTACGATCTGGATCTGGAGAATGCTCCGTGATCCATTCAATATTCTGCTTGTAAAAGCCAATCATTTCTGTAGGCAAAGTAAAAACGGCCAATCGACCGATGTGCTTATGACCAAAAAAACCCCACAAAGGAAGTGATTGAGTCGACACAGAGCAGCTCAATAGGAGAATGACAAAAAGGGTGATTTTCTTATACATATTGGCAAGTTAGAAAATAAATAGGAAACTCAATAAAAAAACAACCAACTTTGCCTTCTTTTATCGTACTTATCTGAGTACAGGTTATGCTACGGCCCACTTTTCATCCAACCAGACCATTTAACTTTGATTAATGATTGCACTTTTATTATCCATTTTGTTCACTACCCTTTTGGGTGTCGTATTCAAATTGTACGGCAAGTATAACATTGATATTTTTCAAGCGATTGTGTTTAATTATATTACTTGTGTTTTAGTGGCTTGGACGGACATTGGCACTTTTCCGTTGCAGGAGTCATCGTTGCAGGCACCTTGGTTTAATTGGGCAATTCTACTTGGTTTTTTATTTATTGCCGGATTTAATTTAGCGGCTCAAACGGTTCGCTATTTTGGAATCACCGCAGGAGCCATTATGCAAAAAATGTCACTCGGCTTCACCGTGGTCTTTTCCTTTTGGGTCATGGGCGAAAATATGAATCTATACAAATGGCTCGGTGTGGTGGCAGCTATTTTAGCTATTTTCTTCACCAATTATCCCCAAAAAAAGAATACTCAAAAGACACAAACCATTGATTGGAAAATTAGCATTCCAATTTTAACACTAGTTTTTGCGACGCTAATTGAAATCATTTTTCTAGTCGTTGAAAAACGTGTGGCAACTAAAAGTGCGGATCCAGTATTTATTGGAACATTGTTTGGCACCGCAGCGGTGATTGGCATTCTTGGTTTGACGGCATTGACCCTTGCGGGAAAAGAGAAAATAAAGAGTAAGAATATCCTTGCGGGAATTGCTTTAGGCCTGCCCAACTATGGTGCTATCTACTTCTTGCTCAAAGCTTTAGGGGGCAATATTGATGCTTCCGTTTTCTTTACATTGAACAATGTAGGCATCATCGTCTTTGCAGCAATCCTTGCTGTATTTCTATTTAAAGATCGCTTTTCTAAGCCCCAATATTTTGGGCTTGGGCTTTCTATTTTAGCTGTTTTGTTGATTGCTGTAGGCGCATAAACTTTGCTTATTTTTGTAGTCCCATAGTTTTGACTATGGGCTACTCTTGGGTAACCCCTTCAGGGTTATTCGTACTTTTTTAGATGTGCTCCTATGCTCTTCAATGCTTTTTGTAGTCCCATAGTTTTGACTATGGGCTACTCTTGGGTAACCCCTTCTGGTTATTCGTGCTATTTTAGATGTGCTCCTACCCCTTCAGGTTATTCGTGTAGTCAAATATTACCAAGGGCTGTTAATTTCACGGTGTTAGCAAAATTTGCATTTGCCATTCCATTCCCAACAAAATCGCATTTTTATTCTAAAATCAACTTAAGTACAGTATACTTTCGCTCCGACTCAACAGCCACAAAATAGATACCTTTTGGTAAACTGGTCAAGTCAACACGCGTAACATCAGCATATTTTTGTCGCAAGACTCCAATTGCATCATAAATCAGAATGGTACTCTCCAATCCAATTCCATCAATGGTAAAGATTCCAAATGATGGATTGGGCTCAATCCTTATCAAAGAATTTCTTTCTTCAACAACTTCGTTGGCTACAATCTGACAATTGGTATTCATATTTTCTACCACCGCTTGATACTTCGGAGCAGGCACCACAGAAAAATCCTGATCCATTGTCTCCAAAATCCCCCAAGCACCATATTGTGAACTCCGAGCCCCCACAAAAGAAAAATTCATCAATAATAGTGGCTTCGCCCCTTCTTGAAGAGTTCTCAGCTTCTCAAACCACTCATTGTACAAATTATACATGGACGTATCCCGATGAATCGCCAAAAGCGCATTTTCGTAAGAAGGAATCTCTCCAAAAGGAATGGGCGTTATATGCTGCCCACCTTCATAAAAAGCCAATGGCTTATTTATCGAATCGGCTAATTCTGTTTTTATATCCGATATCCAATCAAAATTCTCATTCATTGACGCTCTAGCCACTTGGGCGATGTCAACCATTGTTGCATTCGTGCCTAGGTCATCCAATCCCTGCTCTAAATCTTCATTGAAACCAAAATAATAAGTCGGTGAAATCGCATCAAAACTATTGGGATCAATATTAAAAGCAACACGCTGCGCCACATCCAACCAGCCTGTGAAAACACCTACCACACGAGTCGTTCGGTCTAGTTGTCCGTCAAATTCATCGGTCCAATAATTGAGCATTTGCTGGATATATTTTACAGTTCCTTCAGGCCATTCTTCCCCCGTCTGAATGCATCCATATTCATTGGTCCAATGGGATTGGGAAAAGATCCAATTCCATATTTCATTGCTGTATTCTACATAAATATGCCGACCTGGCTCTAAGTTATCCCTAAAATATCTCGCCATTTGACGGATATAGTCTTCGCTCGCTTGATGGGGCACACACACCCAACCGTCTTTATCGTTGTCATTCATAAATTGAACCATCATCTCATACGGAATCCCTTTGTTATAAGCCCATGTGTAGTGATTCATTTGGCTTCGTCCTTCCCAATCTGTCAAACTACCATCTCCGAATCCTTCTTCATAATCTAATCCCCAGCCATTGGTCTGTCCCCAATCCATAAATCGTACCGTCTCAAAAATATCTACTTTTTCAAGCCAAAGGGAGTAAAAAGGCTGTGTTGCATAGGTAGATTCTGTCCCTGGCATCAACACCCGGATATGATGAATGGGGTCGAGACTATCACTCACTGCAATTTTTAATTCGAAAATGCCCTCCTTTGGATTAGGGAAATCAAAAGTGATTCGATGTGGATTCGTTTGGTGAAGATTCTCATAAGATCCCCAAAAGCTAAGTTCACCGGTACCTTCCCAAAGTATCGTGTACTGCCCAGCGGGCCAACCATCTGTTATGGCCCAAATAGTCAGTACTTCTTGCATATAAGTCGAGCTATCCACCGCTTGTGGAACATGCGTCGGGTAGCCATCTGGACGTAAACTTAATTGTTTCGCAAACCCTGAATCAAAAGGATCATCTGGATCACCTATAGATTTGGTGTACCATTCACGAGACGTATGCATCAAGTCCACAAAAGGAATTTCTGTTCCATAATCAGCTAATCCACCGAGATTGGTCCCAATATTTAGCTTGCAACTGTCAGGTAATTGAGCTTGCGCAAAAAAGAGAATACAGAATTGAAAAAGGCCGATGAAAAAGACTTTAGCTTTCATTTTTTTGGGGTTTATCACAACAATACTTCGGTCATTTTTAATAGAAAAAAGTACTCCAAGCACCAACAAACACAATGGTGTTCTCTTTTATGGCCAATTAGGGTTAACGCTAACTTGCAAGAAAATAAATCACTGTTTTTTTGGCTCCTTTCTTCAATTGCTTTTGTCACTATTTTTGCTTGCTACGCGGCAAAAATACCGCCAAAAGGCTTGGTTTTATAACTTATTACCCATGGG